>PTEX01000146.1:165016-280962 GCA_003342815.1 Eudromia elegans | reverse complement strand
GCACGGGCTCGTTGGGTCCATGGTGTTCCCCTCCAGCAGCGCCCGTGGCGCACGGGCTCGTTGGGTCCATGGCGTTCCTCTCCAGCAGCGCCCGCAGCGACGCGCTCCAACGGGAAGCGGCGCCCGCTGGATCCTGCCCTGCTCTCATCCCAGAGCCCTGCGGCTCTGAGCCCCCGAGGGCCGGGGCTGGGTTTCGGTACCTGCTTTAAGGCAGAGACAGCAGTTTCTCCCACTGGATCCTTGCCAGCTGCATCTGCTCTACTTAATTGTAACCGCCCCCTGCTCCCCAGGCCATCCCACCAGATCTCTAGCGTTTCACTGCTCTTCTAGAGCTGATAAATTGAGGGGTAGAGGGGCTGACTGGTCAGCTCAGGGAGAGCCAGAGAGCAGACACTGAGGGTAGCTGCAAAGTGCATTAAAATAAAGGGAAAGGAGATCTCTGCTTTACAGTGTGTTAGGCACTTCGGAGGGCTGAGGGCTTGTACATGAAGCTCGGAAAAGAAACAAACTCATAAATGTGTGAAGTATGAAAACTTCACGTGTGGATGGGTGCTGCTTGCGCTTCAGCAGGTAATTCGTATGAACCTAGTGGCATGCAGGGTTTGGGGGGGCCCTGTGCACCTCGCTCCATCCTGTGACTGCGCACGGGTCATTCACCAGGGTCCTCCAAACCCATGGTAGCATTACAGCAAAACCTCATCCCTCTGCACAAATGGGGTGCATGGGTACATGTCTGGTTATCCCACGTGCTGTGATAAACACACACAGTTCTTGTTTTTTGAAATCCTAAGGTTTCTTTCCTGTTTGTGGAATACCACCGACTTTGAACTTGCTGGGAAAATAACTCTTTCCTCTTCCTAGGTACGAGGTACTGCTATAGCCAACACACGATGAAAATAACCGGAGAAAGCGTGTCCGTCACCAAGCGCTGCGTGCCCTTGGAGGACTGTCTGTCCCCTGGGTGCACGTACGTAAAACACGAAGGATACAAGGTTAGCATAGAAATTACCTGGTTTATTTTTAGCATAAAGCCGGCAGAATTGGCTGCAGTCTGCCTCGTGCAGGGGACCCGGCACAGCTGCCAAATTGGCATTTCTGCTCCCCGTGAGCTGCAGCGTGCTCAGGAACCGGCGCCGTATGTGGCTGCATTTCCACCCCCTCAAAAGTATGGGGTGACAAATGAAACCGCGGGGCAAGCCAGGGGTCTGCAAAACCTGCAGCACCCAAGCAACTTTCAAGCCTTCTTAGTCTTGGGTCCTTTAGCAGTCTCGTTGCTCTAAAGCTTATTGCTCTGCTTGGATATGGGTAATAGAGCCCTTAGATCCCGTCGGGAAAGCGCGGGGCACCGCAGGTCAGCTCCTCTGCCGATGGACTCTCTGGGTAAATTGTTGTCTCAATTAATTAAAAATAAAGCAGCCCCTGCTGCTGTGCAGTATCACGGCATTCCCACCAAAGCTCCGTTTAACAGCGCTGCTGTTTTCTCAGATAGTAACGGGGTGAACACCTCTCTCTCTTTCAGATCTGCACTTCCTGCTGCGAAGGAAGCATCTGCAATTTGCCTCTGCCAAGAAACACAACGGACGCCGTGTTCACCACCCTGGCCCCCATCAACAAAACCCACAGACTTTCGGGCCGTGCGGTGCTGACAACAGCCTGGCTCTTGTTGGCCTTTATGTCATAGCGCGGGCTTGTGCTGCCACTTGTGCGGAGTCAAGAACTGGGGGGAAACATTTGCAGAACATTCACCCCTTCCAGACATCCTCAGGACTTATATTTTGGAAATCTCTCCGAACAACTGATTTTCCTACATTTTTGTCAATGATGACCTAGTGAGTCTGGTATGTAGCTGCAGCTGAAGGGATAAAACCTGAGTTTCTTCTTTATTTCTATAGCAACTCATGCAAAATTTTCTCACCCTCTGTGGCTCAGACCAATGCATACGCTTTTCTTAATGTCTGTATTTTCTCCATGACAAACGTTTTATTTAAAAGCACTTCAGTCCTGTCTCTACTATTGTCCTCTGTTCACATGAGTGTCTTGTTGCAATAATTTGTTACGACAATAACTGTTGTCTTCGTAAGATGATTTGAGAACATACAGTAAATAACATAGACATGGCGCCTTTGTGGGCTCCCACATCTCCCCTTATCACCTTCTAGGGAAGAAAAAAAAGAAAAGGGGGAAAAAAAAAAAGAGGGATTTATGGCAATGCGGAAGTGGGCAGGAAGGGGCTCGTGAGGCGGGGAGCTGGTGCAGGGGCTCACGCGGGCCCCTGCCCTCCTGCTCAGGAGGCGGCTGCGCTGAGCGCTGCCGCAGGGKCAGTTTGCGGCCGCCCGCGCCGGCGGCCCCGCGCTCGGGCTGCAGAGCTGTCGGTGTTCCCAGGCACGGCGGATGCCGCGCTGGCCCCGTCCAGCGAGGCGTCTGAACCGCGAGTGCAGCAGCACCAGTGACCCTGCCCAGGTCCTCRGCTGCGGAGCCACGCGCGGTGCCCCGGGGCTGCGCTGCCCTTCTAGTCGTGGCCGGGAGTCAAATCCAGGGAGCTAAGGGAAGGAGAGGCCCAGCCCAGCCCAGCCAGCCCAGCAGGGCTTTTACAATGGGTTGATACTAGTCAGAGTTGTTTCCATGCTGGGAACACGGTGCCAACACTGAGTTCTACGTTCCATAGCCCTGTTGATTTCAGTAGATGCACGCGTGCAGAACAAGCGAGGCTCTCAGGGACTTCAAACTGGAAAGGGTTAAATCAAAATATACAGACGGTGGTGACCGTTGGATGAGGATGTGATGGCTTCTGGATGCAGAGAGCATCTGAGCAGCTCCTGTTACCTTCCCGAACACGCTGCTCCTGTTGTGTAGTAGGGGCTCTGGCCGTCTATGCAGAGTTTGATGGCTGGCATTTCTTATTTTGCTTGGAAATAATTTCTACAATATTTATTCTTGTAATGTTGGGTAGGATCCAAAGTGTTTTTAAAAAAATTCTTACTACTGATATTGCCGAACAAAGTGGTTGCTTTGCAAGTGGGTAAGCCTGTAATATATAAATTATCACATACCTATAATATTTTAATATTTAAAAAGCATCAACTTTGTTTTGCAAGGTCAGTAATAAAACCAGGGTGTCTATGGACTGGTTTGATACTGAATATTTTTTAGGGATTTTTTTTTTCTAAGCACAGTAGTTAGTTGTAAATTGGTCTCTGTGAGCTCGGCCTTGGTTCGCGGGTTCCCCCGGAGCGTGGCGGGCTGGGGTTTGGTTTGGAGCCTCACTGCGCGTGGAGGGCCGGTCAGTAAGCGCACGAGCAGCAGGAGCTCCCTCCTGCAGCCCCCCCAGCGCCGTGTCCATGCCCCTTCCCACCTCTCCCTGCACCTCCCCACGTACCAGGGTCCTCGTTAACGGGGCTGCTCCGTCCCCCGTCCCCCGCCTCCCCCGGCAGCTCTGACCTGCGCCCTGGAGCTGCCCACACGAGACCGGGAGGGCAGCGGCACCAACGGCACCAGAGGCTGGGGTTGGGCCCGCCGGCCGCGGGGCTCTGTCCTGCCCCGTGGATTCGCCTCTGTCCGAGCACGAGAAGGCCAAGCAGCGCCGTATTTATTTGCTCTTTATACGATGATGTGTTTCTTTCAAATGCCTGCTTTTTCAGCTGTTGTAAATGCTGTACATTTGTATGAATAAATGTTTCCGTGCTCAGCTGCGTGATGTGTCTGATATTGATCACAGGGCAGGTTTGCAGCTGCCTCCACCAGAGCTGCTGGCCCCACATCCTGCTTGGGATGCTGCTGGCCCCGCATCCTGCTTGTCCCCTTCCATTGGACCCTGCGTTTTGGGAACGGGGCTGCAAACCAAAGCCACAGCCTTGGAGTGGGCCGGTCTGCCCGGCCTTCGTGTCCCTGGGGCGTTGGTGCTACAGAACACGGCTTGGTGCCGTGAAACGCCGCGGYGGCAGCGGGAAGGCTGGAGCTGCTGCTGTCCTCGCGTACGATCCACGGACCATCCTGGGCTCTCCTTGGGGCTGTGTCAAACCCACCGTCCTGAGACGAAGACTCTTCTGCATGTGACCAACTCAATGTGACTTCTTGTATAAGGAGCTGCAAAGCTGCTCTGCAAAGGGCGGAGAGGCTCCAGCTCAAGGCTAGACCCAAAAGATAAAGTTACATAAAGATCCATAAATTGAAGACATAAAAGAAAATACCTGTAGTATGAGGTAATAGTGGAAAATCCGCTGCTCTCCTCTCCTGCTCGGCGTGTTTTCAGAGGTGCAATGGCTGGTTTTTCCATTTCTTTATTCTTTAAGCAGAGCAGAGTGTCCTTGGGAACCTGAAGCACCAGGTTTATCAAGGGATTCTTGAGACAGGTAATATTTTAGATCCTGCAATACAACAAGAGCATTCTTATCTTCCACATGAAGCAGTAGCTTCAGTAGTAGTAGAAATCCTGGCACTTTCACACCCCGTGCCCAGCCGAGAGCTGGGGTGACCGTGGAGCCCGGCGAGGGCAGGGGCAAGACCCGGCTCAGAACCCAGCGGCTGCGTTCAGGCCGAGGGCTTTGCTCCGTTCTGATGGGCTGGGCGTCACGGCCATGTCCAGCCCTCACCTCTCCGGGCTGGGGTCACTCTCCTCGCTGCCAAGGGGGCTGTTACCATGAGATTAAGTGACACAAGAGCAGCCAGGACCCCCGGCCCAAGGCACAGGGGCCACCTCAGCTCTGGAGTCCTCAGACAGAGCAGCCTCATTGAGCAGCTGGGCATGAACCCTGCTGGAACCATCCCCGACGCGGCGCTGCGGCCTCCATCGCTGCGGCCTCCTTCATTGTGTCCTCCATCATCGCTGTGTCCTCCATCACTGCAGCCTCCATCGCTGTGTCCTCCATCGCTGCGGCCTCCATCGCTGCCAAGGGCTGCTGTTCCTGGGCGATGCTGCGAGGAGCACCGCGTGGAAGCGGGTGACATCCAGAGGTGCCATCCGAACCTCATGACTCGGCAAGCAGCGGGTCAGAGCGGCAGCAAACGCGACCGAGGGGCCGGCAGGGAGGGGACACGGTGCAGAAGGGGCACTCGGGCAGCGAGCGCCTGCTCTGTCAGCATTGCATCGGCAGAAAGCCCCACGTTTTGACTTTCATGTTCGGAAGTGACAGGRTAGGACAGGATGGCCACGCCAGGCCAGGAGCCCTCCTAGGTGAGGCGGTGCCGCGTGCAGTGTCACCCTCCCGTGGGTGAGCAGTGCTGGGCACAATGGTGTCACCCATGCGAGACGTGCCTGGGCAAGTAACTCACGTTACAAAGCCACCTCAAAGGAACCACCCTTATAAAGGAGAAAACGGTTCTGGGTTCAAAACCCAAGTTTTTCTGGTCTTTGACATGTATGCACACAAAGCTGCCCACGAACCAGGCAGCACCCTAAATATCACACACGTGTGTGCAGCCCGTGTGCTGCACACATGTCCCTTCAAACACCAAACACGGGCCAGGACAGCCCTGAGCAGAGGAACGCGTCGGCCGCAGCCGGGGCCTGGAGCTGCACGGTCTGGTGAGAAGCTGCTGCCCCGAAGGAGGAGGAAACGCCCTGAAGCCGGATAAAACAGACCCGCCACGCCAGAACTAACACCAAGTACAGCAGCTACACAGGCCGTGATTTAGTTTTTGATGTTATTTACCATTGAGCAATAGACTGAACAAATGAACTTAATTGGATGAATCATTACAGACAGACACACAGAATCTGATGGACTCGACAGAGCAGCCCATCTGAACGCGCCCCCGACGCACGCCGTGCCCGTCCCCTCCCCGCTGCCCCGGGCAGACACAGCGCAGACCGCCACGCTCAACCCCTCCCGCTCTTTTTTCCCCCRGAGTATCAAATTTCTGCCAGAATCAGCCCACGATAATTGTGGTTTTGTTAAAAAAAGGGAAAAAACAAAAACAAAACCAAAAGAAACCATAACATTGGCAAAGGCACCGCGAGCGCTGTGGCGGGGCCGGGGAACACAAATATTCCTGGATTCCTAATCTCATCCTGCCACTGGCACCGCACATTCCCAGTGCCATCAAGGGGAGGGCGGCGGCCTCGCGGGGCCGACCGCACGGTCTGGGTGGCTCTGGGGCCGCGGGGCAGCACCGCGATGCTCCCCAAGGCAGCTCCCAGGCTGCGAGGGAGCAGAGGGACACTGCGAGGGACCAGCACATTTCCACAACACGCTGTTCTGGGAATCCCAGTTCCACATTTCTTATTCCCAGACTCTCACAAACAACAGGATGGAGTGAGGCACTTGGGATTGACATGATTCTTACTCCAGGGGATATAATAATGCAATGACATTACAATAACACAAAGATTTCTGTCTCAAAATCCTGAACTTTCCCCGTCGTCTCTTTCTCTCCCCTCTCCGGGCTCCTCACGCTTTAGTGGGTCAACCAAGACCGCAGCGGGGCCGCCCTCCCCACCCTCGAGCGCCGTCCCTCCCGCTCGCACTCCTTTCCACAGGCAGCTCCCCTGCCCCTCCGGCTCTCCACGTGTTCCTGCTCCTCAGCGCCACTGCTCCCGCTGCTTTGTGGCATTCCTGCATCTCTGCACTCCTGGCTTTCATACACATTAGGTGTACAAACAGGCCTGCTAAGTCAGAGGGAGCAAAGATCACCGGGGAAAACTAAAAGGAAAAAGAAAAGCAAATAAGCCCACAGACCTCTGCAACTGCTGGAAGCAGACAAAGCAGTCCTGAAAATTATTAACCAACTATGTACATTCGCGCTCGTGAGCCCCGCTGTGGGCTCGAGGCTCTGCTGAACCGGTAAGGAATTTTCCCAGTTTCAGGCTGTCTGCAGTAAGGACAAGGCTGCAGCTCAAGCCCATGGTATCTGGCTGATTGGCAGCCACAGGGTTTACGCAGCAGCCCCAGCACGGAGGCAGCTCCGGGCGGCACAGAACGGCGCCAGCTCCGCGGCAGCGCGGAGCCTCCGGGCGCCTCCAGRCCCCCTCCTGCCTCCACTTCCAGCACGAGCTGCCCCAGGCTCCGCGCCCACGTCCCCACCTCAAACCGCTGCCCAGAGACAACCGGGGCAGGAATTCCTGCTAAGATTCTTGGATTGCCCCCCTTGTGAGTCCATGCTCCCCCCATGGCATGCAGGGACGAGCTCAGAGGGGGCTGCTGCAGCCCTGCTCGGCCCCGCTGCACCCCTGCAACGTGCTGGGTTCACCCCGAGCTCCAGCCCTGCGTGTGAGCAGCACACGACGGCAAACCCKCCCGYGCAGCCCGGCCCTGCCGAGCGCGGTCCACACGCGGAGCGCCGCACGCGCCCCGTCCCTTCTGCTTGTGCCAGCCAGCGCTGCCGGGCGCCGTCACCCTCCCGGGCACGGCGGGAGCGGAGCAGAGCGGGTGCCGGGACCGCGCCAGCACGCGGCTCGCCCCGCCGCCGGCACAAGGCGTTACTGTTGTCAGCACGCAGCTGCCCCAGGCGCGGGGYGCGTGGAGCTCCTGGACAAGGGCCAGGCTCGGGGAGAAGGTCCCAGCGCCAGCACCGGCCTGCACGGCCGCTTCGGAGCGGGGCGGGCGCCACGGGACCGGGCAGGAGCCCCCCGTGCACGGGGAGGCGCTCGAGGGGCCCAAGGCAGGACGCGCGTTTCCTTGGAGCGCATCRGAAGAGCGCTCCCTACTTCAGCATTGTCATTAACACTGGATAGCTAAACCCACCTAATTATGCTCAAAAAGCTATGCGGGGGTAATTATTTAAAAGAAAGTGCAGGAATTTTACTGTATATTAATATATTTTCCRTAACTACATTCCTCTGCTGGAAAACAAGCATTTTACTCCCTCCGGATACATCAGTGAATGGCGGGTACATTTTTCTGTTACCATCTTTGTTTTTACAGCACACCCGTCTATAAACAGACCTCAGATCATCAGATCCACCCATGTGATGCTTTTTCAAGCTAAAAGAGGCAAGTAATAAAACACAGCCTCTTAGAACACAAAGTGACATAAAATGAAATTCCATGAAATAGTCACATTAAAAGGCAAAACAGCAGAATCACCAGTGCTGAAGCTCCGGGATTCTGAAAAGCCCAAAGTAAAACTACACCTGTGCTTAACGCAGCCTCAAGTTTAAGGCTGTTCTCAAGCACTTTCATCTCCAACCGCACGACCGTCGCGCTGCTTGATCTGTGCTCTTGTCTACAGAGCCGCTTCTCTCATTTCTCATCCCACTTTCTACATTTCATTCCAGCTATTTCCCTCTCAAAAAGTATCGTAGGGCAACAGAAGGCTGAATTCCAGCTGAACTGCAGATTAGCTTCTTTTTGATCTTAAGCTAAGTATTTTACCCCTTTCGGATTAAATGAGATGATAAAGAATGGGCTATTCAGCGGAGCTATCAAAGATTACAAAGAGCCGTTAGTGCTGCACRTGAATATACTGCTCTTACCCCATTCCCATCACGTCCTGAAACCCGTGTTCAGCAGGCGGAGCGGGGGCTGCAGATCTTGCTGCATCAGGGACACCTCTCCTTGGAAGCCTTACTGGAAAACCTGGGAAAAGCTGCAGGGTAATCAGTGCAGGAAACAGCCATGGGAACCCGGCYCTACTAATAAGCAAATACATTTGAGCATATCCTTTTTCCCCCGATGGACACTGGAGCAGCAGCATTAATGCATTCTGCCTTGTCTTCATTACAAAATAAYTCAGACACATTAACTTGAATTAAAGCCTTAGTGTTGGCCTGAGTTAACAACCAATCGGAGCTCTGTGATAAGCGACACATGTCTTGTTTTTGACATGAGATAAGAAGAAAACTGATGGTGCCTGAGCTCTTAACCTGCTCAGTAAGGCATCATCAAGGGCCACGGATATGGATGTGCAAGCTACCGACCTTTAGAAGCTTCCATAGGCCGTGCATCCAAGGATGCCTTTATAAAGGCTTCAAATGTGAGGCAAAAGTAATTCTAAGGCAATTCCCCATGTATATTTTTGACACACATATTTTTTTCAGTCCAGCAGGCAAACTGCACAGAACTGCTCCACTGTGAAAGCAGAGGTGACAAAAAGTAGAACTTAGAAACTATGTGCTCTAGTCTTGAATTAAACTTGGCACCAAATGTTTAAAAATTGTATTCCTGCTCCATACTTAGTCCAGACTGCTTGAACAGCACCAGGGCACACCGCACCCGTACTCGGAGCTCTCCAAACTCACGCTATTTTTTTCAGTGCACCAGATTCCTGACGTTAACCTACCCTGACTGCACAGCAGCTTTGGGAGCAAGACAAGCTCACAGACCAAACCTGCCCCGAGCTGCCTCCACAAAGCAGCTCATCCGGAGGCCTTACCTTTCTGCATCCAGTACTTGGAGCTCTCTAAAGTTACAGCGTTCCTTTCTTGAAGGTTTATTAACCAGAATATCCCTTGTGGAATGACACCTCAATTACAGGGAAGAGCAGCAGGCCTGCAGTCAAGAGGGCAGCAAAAGGGGCCTTCTCCCCATAGAGGTATCTTGTGGATGATTTCGATAGCTCTTCCTCACGCAGGTGGCTGTCAGTGGAAAGAGAATAGGATTCTTTACTGTTCATGCTTTATAAAAGAGCATTGACTACTTGGCCAATTTCTCCTGTTCTCTGCAAATGCAGGCACAAAAAACACCCATTTCATATACTGTTAAGAGGATCCAGCACAAAAACAGAAGCTCTGAAAGTGACCCGTAATGAGAAGGGTCCTTGGAAGAACAGGGCACACGGGATTAGGTGACAGTTATTTTGCTATTGCAGCTCTACATCACTGCTAATAGAGTACTTYTACTCATTCCTCCCACACGCTATGCTTTGAGCAGAACGCTTAGTCATTTGAGAAAGACTAGTCTAAATATGTTTGTTCTCTTCCACCTTCAGTATTGTTTAATATGAAGCTAAGTACCCAAGTCTGCACTGTTACCTGCAGATGCACCATGAATGTATCAGCCATCACCACGTCTAGACTTCAGGATCCGAGTCTAGAGAGGGAGAGATCCTCATCCCTGTGGGAAGAGCATGCAGCCTGCGCTGCTTTGAGAATCCCAAGGTGTGGGAGACCTCAAGATAAATATGCCCCTGTGCTGATTCCACTAACGAAGTCACACCTTCCTGTTTTAGTCTCAGCTCAAAGAGGCAGTTAACGCTTCTGTCTTCCACACACCTCCTTCCTGCTACGAGCTCACCCTTTCTCTCAAGGTCTTGCCATGAGGATTTGAACACT
Organism: Eudromia elegans; assembly: GCA_003342815.1. NCBI lineage: Eukaryota > Metazoa > Chordata > Aves > Tinamiformes > Tinamidae > Eudromia > Eudromia elegans. The sequence continues at coordinate 270,755 of PTEX01000146.1, read as the reverse complement.
GTTCAACGTTTAAGCTAAGTTACACATTTATTTTCTTAATTTTAAATTAAAATCCTGTCAAAGCAACTGTCATTAGTAGCAATGGCATCAGCTCTTCTGGACTGCACTGCTAAGGAATTTAAGCCAGTCAATGGCTCACATCAGACTTGTTTGTTTTTTCTTCCTAAAGTAACTTAACACCAATAATAACCACAAAATCAGAGCGCTCTACCAGACTCCAATTAAGCATATACTAGCCCAAAACAAGCTTTGTAACTGCAGTAGCAAGAAACAGCAACTGATGTCAAATTTTTCTTGCCTTTAACAGATACTGTGAAACTCATGCTTAGTTATTTCTTCATTACTCTAAAGCACCTAATGCAACAAACATCTGTAAAAGTTCTTTAGCTTGCTGATTAATACAAGTAATTTATAGACTACCATCCTTTTTAAGCATATTTACTATGTATGTTAATGGATTTAAGTGCAACTATAACATCACAATTGTTATGGTCATTATCATCACTTTAAATAACTTTTATKAACTTTACTGCAAAAAAAMCCAAACCAAACCACTCCTGTCATGTGTAGTAATGAATGAACAACTCTTTAAGTTACCAGCATCTTCAGAGTAACAGAAATAGTATTTCCCACAAAACAGTAATCCTTCCCAAGAGACATGGCTTTGTATATAATAGCACTTTTCATGTGTTTATTTTTCTTTTTTTTTAATTATCTGAAGTTAATTACACTGCATTCAAGAATTTTTATTTAACAGTAGAAAGATAATATACAATAATTCTTTTGACAGAGAAAAGTAGAAGGAGAATAGTACTAGGCTCTTTGGAGAATTTTACTATTACAAAAAGTTATCATTTAGAAAAATAATAGAAAATCTTACCTCCCCTTCAATTCTGTCAGGAAATATTAGTGACATCAAGACAAAAGTATCTTCAGTAAGGACAAGATTCTACCTCTAGCTGAAGCCATTTTAAAGGTCAGCTTTCCAGCATGAAACTTTGAAGGATATGAATTCAAACCCAATGTCCACAGTTTAATTTGGATAGCTGCCTGACAACTTTTTTCTGCGTTGTAAAATATAAAAGCAAGCACAGCAAAGTCACTCAGGAAAAAAAGTATTAATAGTCTCCAAGGCAGTTAAAATACATATACAATTTCACAGGTTTTTTTTTTTCAGTATCTATCCAAGTCTTCTACAATTTTTATTTCTACTATGCAGAGACAAACCCTCTTCTGTCAAATGAAGTGATTGGCACTCTGCAAAAATCATTGTTTCAGTTGTTTKTGCAAACTGAAATTTATCAGGATTCCAGGTTATTGGGGGATTTCTTTTTGGACCTCATCCTCATTAAAATCCACTCGAGTATTTTTGGACCTTCCTCTGAGGGTGAATCCAAAAAGAATAAATCCCATCAAACTTCTTGGACAGAAGAGAACATAAAGAGCTGAGACTCTGGTACCGGTCCCATGACAAAGCGATGAACAGAYCCTGCCTCAGCAGCCCTACGCCTCAACCTCGGAGCGTGCAGAGGCTGGAACCAACAGCGATGACAGCGGGCAGGCAAGCGAGATAGACTCTGACCGGGAGGATCAACTCGCAGCTGGAGGCTTTGTGACAGTGAATTCAACACAGACAGCGCTCGGTTCTCCCGGCGAAGGTCTTCGTTGCTGCTTTCTCCACAGCACAGGGAAGATGGGCTTGTAACAATCAGGGAGAAAACAGGAACGTAACAGGCACTTAGTGCAAGGGCTTTGGCTCTAAATCCATTAAAACCAACAGGTAGATTTTGGTGGTAAGAGAGTTAGAACCCAAGTAAGGAACAGAAGACATAAACAAACTCAGGTAAGAAAAGTTTTAAATATAGAATTGTMCACATACGGAAAAGACACAATGAAAAAAGCCCCAGATTCTTGAAAGCAAGCTAAACCTCTCCAAGCATCACCTTATGCAGCCATTATCCAGACAAGAGCACCATTACATTTTGACTGAATCAATACTAAAGGATCCCCATTGTTGCATAAACTGGCACAGTTACAGCAGCTGGGTATCAACAAATGGCCCTGATAATTGACCGAGAGATTAAAATCTAGTTTGTGGCTTAGTTTCTGCTGAAAGGCAGCTGACACAGAGTTTCGGAATTTCAGACATCTTGAGTTTTCCTCTAGTTCTTTCTCCAGTAACCTGAATTGGCCTGATGCTGTTTACTGAAGCCTTCCTATTGAAATACTTTTATAATTGATCATAATTGCCAATTGCTCAGGCATTTCAAAATTACAGAGACAAATCACAATTACCACCCATGTACTTGGATCTAGCTATTGCCATTACAATTATCTTTTTTTGAAAGCAATGTATTTAATGACCTAAGAAAGTTACAAAAGTCTCTCTAAATTGCTTTTGAAAATATTAGCTAATTAAATATATTTAGCTATAACACTGATAAAATAAAATCCCAAGCACCATGAAGACAAAAAAAATTGAGATGACTAATTCTAGCATAATTTAAGACTTTTTAATCAAGAGTCTGTGGATGTAGTAATCAAGGGAACGTTTCCTTACTTAAGCATTACTCATAGATACAAATAGCTGAGAGCTTCTCATTACTCTCAGAGCAGTGGAAGAATGATTACTCCAACACTCACTGCTCCAAGTTTTATATTTTGGGATAACATTTGAAATATTAATCTTATTCCCATAATTTTTAACGCACAGGGTACAAATTTGTCAGAGACACTGAAAGACAWAACAGTCAATTAGAATGGTTTGTAATATAATTTTTAAAAAAGAAAAAAGAAAATATGTACACGTTTTCAAACTCATTCAAGATGAAAGAAACTCACAGCTTAAAATTCATGTGACAGATGTTGGTACCTGTTAAAACACTGTCAATATTCTAAGTCACATGTGGTGAATACTTATTTCACAAGGACTAAAACAAACAACAGACACTTTATTATCCATGTAAGATACTACGAAGTATGGTGTTTCCTGACAGTGCTTACAGAGAAACAGCAAGAATACAGAGGTCATACACAAACTTGTAAAACTGATAGCTGCTAGTTTCCACTCAGCTTTCTCATGATCGGGCTGTCAGGTTCAGCATTAGTAAAAATACTTCCTACAACCACATGAGTACCCCAGATGTTATGACGAATAACTTTGCAGCAGCCAAGATCATCAACGTAGAATCCCAGGTGCCGGTAACGCTCATCTGTCTCAAACAGGGTGTTGTTTGTATATGGTCCAAAAAACTAGGTCGAAAAGAAAAGAAGTTTTCACATTTTCAAGAATGTTCTAGACTGTAAGGGCTAACAGCTCAACAACAAAGCACTCTCAAATATATTTATATTTAAAACAAATTTATATACCATTAAACAATTTTAAACTAAGCATTTATGTTTCTTATGTTTGTTTTTCAAAACAAAATCCCTGACTGACAAGTTACATCTTTTACTTTTATTAATCTGTAGCAATTCCTTTTAGACACGGAATTGCATTAATGTGGGAATGACATATGCATGGAATTGCAGATGCTTGTGCAGGGGGGTTGGATGATCTCCAAAAGGTCCTTTCCAACTTTAACCATTCTGCAATTCTGTGAATTTTCAGGGAAGGTTTTAAGTGCACACCTGCAATCCTGTTCAGACTAAATACCTGCTAAACCTATTTGTCTTTAATACCACAATAAATAATTGCCTTTCATAGCGATTTTAAGTTGAACTCTACCATAACTATATTCAACAGTGATTTTGATAAAACAAGTTTTAACGTTAGTTCCCATACAAAAGATACACAGCCATATGTGTCTTGATACAAATTATGTCAATTCTTAGATATCCTATAGGTATCCTTCTATCCTCCTATCCTATAGATATCCTTCACTTTTAAGACTATGTTGCATTTCACAGATGCCTTTGWGGGTAAAGGGAGTGGCGCAAAAAACTTTCAGCTCCTGCAGAGAACTGGTTTAACCTGACAATGAGAACCAGCCTTGTTTAATAGGAACAGTATGTTCACTACTTCCACATAGCAGATCTGACTAGTGGAAAGAGATCTTAAGAACTGCTACCTCGACAAACAGATGTCAGGACAAGCAAGTTCTCTTTGGAGGTCATACTTGTACACTGAACACCAGTATCAGATAAATTTCAGATAATTAGGAGCAAAATTATTGCTGAACACTGTCTTCAAAGTGCCAACTGCAGTGACAGATGACACACTGTGGAAATTTGAACAGCGTCTCCCCTTAACTTTTGATGGGAATTATGCTGTGGTAACAGCTTCTGGTCAATATGAAAAAGTTGGACTTGACTCATAGAAAAGAAGAGATATATAACTGTGCATTAGTACACGGCAGCCCTCACTGCAGCACAGTAACTTACTGCCAGTCCTGAGGATGGATCAATGAAGTCAGCCCAGTACCCTTCAGAACAAATTGCGTAACAAATTTCCTTGGCACCATTAACAAACTAAAAAAAAAAGTTAAATGAAAATTTTGGTAAGCATATACACATCAGAAAACACATAAAACAATTTGAAAATGAATTTGCAGAGGTTTTTTTTTTGGCCTCTACCAATAAAAGGGAAATTCAACATCCTCTAAATAAACAGAACTAAAAAAAGTGACATCCATTAGGCTACTCAATGAGATTTAGTAGTGTTCTTTGTGCCAGTTAGTAACGCTTTAACTGTATGCACAAGGAGTAATGCAATTGCTTTGATTATTCAAGCAGACTGCAGCCCTACTACCTGTTAGTAGGTCAATCGTTACTTCAGTGTATTTCTCTACAAGTTTACAGATCTAATCTAAATTCAACAAATTTGACACTAAATGTGGCATTAAATATATCAGAAGCCAAAAATACAATTTTGTCATGAGATTCTATCATGGCCTACAGCACAGTAAGTAGTTCCCTTCTTACATTAATTCCTTTTACATTACAAGTGTCAATCTGCAAATGATTTTACAGAACATTTTAGCTTAACATCATGATATCAAACAGTTCTGTAAGCATCTGACTTCAGTGATCTACATCAATTTTCACGCTGTCATTTGACTGATGGTCAAGACGGATGATGATTTCAGCCTCTTCCAGTAGGCAATTGAAGTTACTGGTCATATTTTAGAAACACTGGAGGACCTCAGACGATATTCTCTGAAATACTTTCAAAAGCTTCACAATATGCCAAAAACTTTCCTATTCTCTAGTGCTCTACTATCTCTAGAGAGAGACTTTATAGAATCTGTACTTTTGCAACAATAACTTCACATTTGCTTAATACCACAGATCAGCTCAAGTTTTCATTCTTTGTTGTTGAGTAGCAGCTATCTGTTTGTGAGATACAGAAGAAAAATTCAGGTACATTTACAGCTGAGACACACACTGTGCAGCCAAGCCACTGTATTAAGTCCAGTGATAGTACTATGCTCTTGTATTCCCATATGACAACATGGGACAGAAAATTACATCATCTACAGACTATAACACATTTTTTCCCCCCTACACAGATAAATCATCAAGAACATGASAGCTCAGTTCTGTGCTTCCCATCACCTAGACCAGTAGGTTTCAACCCTTGTTATATGGACCAGGGGGTGTCCAGAAAAGAATGCTGAGAAAGTCTGCAAATGTAAGTTGTAAGAAAAACAAATACAAAAATCTAGACGATATGACGTTCCTAGGATCTTTCATGCATTCTGAGGAAAACAGCTCCAGATGCAAATATCTCAACAGCTGAATATAAAGATTTGGAGTAAAGCACTCATGGAGTTCACTTAGTTATTTTTGAATACAAAGGAAACTCCTCAGGCTCTTAAAAAGATGCATCTCTATCGAATGTGAAAGTAAATAATGAAATTGTTTATTCTGAAGTTCAAAAATTACACAGCTCTCTAGAATTAATGCTTTGAGTAGCTCAGGGTTTTGAATTTATAGAAAGATCAGTTATTCAGCCTCAGTTCCTTCATGGCCCAAACTAAAAAATTTAACCTGAACAGTCAATGTTCAGTGCTCTGTTTTGATGTTCAACTGATCTGAGGATTAATTGTTTCAACCTTAAGTCACAAATGTAAGCAAGCCACCTGAAGACAGTTTACAACGTACACGTTTTCATATCTTTTGATCTTTTTGATCTTCTGATCCAGAGCTGTACCAATCCTGCAGCAAGCCCTTATAGAGATGCTAATAAATACTTGAGAAATACTGTAAACATTTAGGTCCAGCTATAAATTACTCTCCTTACTTGAGCACAAGCCTCTCAAATTAAATTAGTTTTTTTAAGATTATTCTTATCATCTATGGAGTAAACAAACAGTCCATTTTATCACAAATTTGCTGTTGGTAACCTTTAGGGCAGGAGGTTACATTTAACATCCTATAACCCCTACAGTGACTATATTAGACTTGACAGGAAGGTGTACAAGGAAGAAAGATGCCAACTAACATATAATTAGACCAGATTACAATGTCAAAGATCAACAGACCATAAATAATTCAAAGAGAAGAACCCACTAAAATGAAGGGAATTTTAATTTGTGGTAATCTTTACGTTGATCCTCCAGAATGCTTCTTTTTCTCTGGTTGCCATGCTTCTTTTTCTGTGGTTGCCTTTACTTTTATTGCCCTCATTTGCAATTTACAGAATTGAAAAGCAGATTATTTTCAAGCATAAATTTGACTCTGACCACCAAGATTATGTTCCTACACGGTGATTTTTACTAGTTTAAGAAAAATGGTATTAAAATTATATTTTTATATATATATTTTAAGATGGCAAGAAAAAAATGCCAAGCATGGTAAACAGCGACACCTGCTGGAGCATTCACTACAATTTCCGAAAAATTCAAAATTTGGCTATTTTCAGAGAGACCACTAGTGGGCAATAGAACTTCCTGGAAGTCTGGAAGTTGTTTAACATGTACTAAGGATCACTGCTGTGCAGAAGAAACCATTAACCGTATTAATTGGCAGACTGAAGAAAAACAGAGCRTCCCCTTCTAACCAGTAAGCATGCACATGCTGGCAGACATTGAAGAGGAATCTCAACAACTTGAAGGACAGGAAAAACAGGCTGCAGTAGAAGCATACAAAATGAAATAAGAGAAAACAGTTGTCATTCCTTAAGAAAGGCAACGGAGTAATAACTAAGTATCCTTAAAAACTTACTATACCATTTAAAAGTCTTTTTGACATACTTCTGATTCCTTCTACTATAAGGAACTCAATAGATGAAACATTGAGTAGAATAGTAACAAAGATGGAAAAAAAATCTCCATTTTACTAGGAAGCGAACATACATGCAGATCAGCTCAGAAATGCTCTTTGAAAGAACACAGTAAATTGGTATCACTTGAAACGGATCAGAGATATAAACAGTATGTAGAAGTTTCAYGTGCAAACAAAGTAAATTTATGCTATTGACAGCTACTCACGTTTTCTAACAGCATTTCTCTCTCATCCTCCACTTCTTGACTCCAGACAGTCATATCATTTTTAGTTTTCTGGGTAACAGTCAGTACTGTTAAACGACTAGCAGTCACTTCAGGAAACATTGACTCAAAGTCTAAAGAAAGTGAAACCAATATTTTAAACAGGTTTGTTTTACATTTCACTCGAGATTTTTCTGCTTTAGACAAACTATTCATCCTCCTTTAGGGCCTTTGATTTCATTTAAATGTTTGTGTGCACATGATTGAAGTCTGGCCTATATAGCAGGCTGGAACACTGACTTGGCTTCTGTAAAAAAAAAAAAAAAAGTACCTTGGTGCAGTCCTTTCAGAAGATACTTATGGATTAGGAAGATAAAAGCCCCTCCACTCTGTGCATTTTGGAGTTCACAAATGAGTTCTTTCTTTGCAAAGGTGTATTATCAAGTACAGTAATATTTTAGTATTTCAAAATGAAAAAAATGCAAAGACGCATGCTTTCTGATTGTACCATATATTTAATGCACACTTATTCTACATTAAGTTWTTTGGCAGGAGTTTTCCAGATCTTCTTCAAAGAGAATGTTCCTAAGATGTGATAGCAGATTCAGAATACTGGTACTATACTTCAGACCCTACTTAGAACAGTGTGTCCTCTGGGGCAGGAGGGCCAAAACCAGAACTACCATCCTTCTATTGACTCTTGGACTAAAAACAATGCACATAGGCATCAAAATTGCAATTAGGTTTTATTAGCATAAGGAGCCTCGTCTTCAGTTTGGAAGACTTACTTTCCAGAACTGAAAGTCCAAGGGTTTGTTCATTCTTGCTCTTTGAACAGTCTCTTCTCTTCAGCTCCTACATTAAGCTTTCAGCTAGATTTCAGTCCCTTTTGTAAATTAACAGTAAGAAAAGATTTTATTCATTAAAGTCAGAAGTTTTTATCCCAATTAAACTTTATGCATTTCCTCCTGGCACAAATCAAGGAAAGAAACAATATCAAACCATTCAATGATTTTGTACTTTCAAAATGCTCTTTTCCTAAGAAGCAAGGCAAAAGGCTGAATTTTCTTCCCAAGGAAAGTTCAGAGAGCAAATGTCAGAATCTACTTGATAGTAAAGAAGCATCCAGAATTTACTTTCCCCAATCTCTACAAATAAGTTGATGTTAAATTTTTATGATATTAAATATTTCACTGAGACAATGCACTAAAAATAAAATTTATTTTCATGTTATAATACATGCTAACTCCCTTCTCTTACCTTTTCTGTGACGCCAGTTATATCAGTCTTTACTTGCACACTCTTACTTACTAAGTGCTTATTTTTTAAAGCTGTCAAAATAGTGAAAATGTACCTTTTCGTAGCAGTTCAGGACAAGCTTGTACTGCACATTCCACCTTTGCATTTTCAAAGTAAGTTTCAATATTATTTATTTGCTGTTTATGTGGAACATCAGCACCCTGAAAAAAGTAAAATTTTACATTTATTCATACATAACAAGAATACCTTTGTACACCACATCTCTAAGTGTTCACAGACAGACCTATTTCACAAAAGATGACCCAAAGTAAGATTTAACATCCATTTCCAAAATATTATAAGCAGAACAGTCAAAGGTATAAACTACTATTACTTAAACCTATGTAGAAATGTCAAACTTCCTTACATCACATTGTCACTCTTATCCCATAACCTTAATGCAGAAGTTTCTGAAAAAATAGTCAACATGATCACAATCGATAGATTTTGTGCCAGAAAGAGACATACATTAAGCACACCTGGTTTACATTAAGTAAGCATACCAGAAGAGTCTATTGGGCTTTTAATGGAAAGTAAGGTTTGCAGAAGTTTTTAGGAAATTCAACATGAGATTACATGCTCTGAACACTCCAGAATACAGATGTTACATTTTCAAGAAAGAACAGAATGTGTCAATTTTACAATGTAGATTTATTAATTATTTCCAAAATCTGAATGTGTCACAAAATCAGACTGGCTGGAAATTTGGGTTAGTAGCTAGTGGCACTAAATGCTTCTTGAAACATTATAATTCTGCCAACTGAACTAGCAATTGCCAGCCTGATTATTCTTAATAATGAACATTACACACTGYAAGTTTTGTCCTTCTTAAAATGCAGTTCAAACACAGCACTTGAGTGAACCTTGTTTGTTTTGCATACATTAATTCAACAGTTGTCGAAACTAAACAGTCAGATCAAGAAGTCATYATCCAATCCAATTAGGAACAGATCTATTAAATGAAACACTTGGGTGAGGAACTGCTAGTACTATTTKATAAAAGCTGGTGGGAAAGAGTTGGTGAATGGTAAGTTTCAAAACTTTTTTTTTTACATATCCATATATACAAACCAGTATTAAAATGTTATTTTGCTATTCCTACACATTCAGACAAAAAGACTGAAACCCTCSCATAGACACCTTATGAAACAACAAAAAAGCTCACTTAAAACTCACCTTTCAAAATTAAGATCATAGTATCTCTTCCCCAGAGGAAACAAGATCAATTACATTTGAAATATCCATTTATATAAAAAAAAAGTTTGCTCTTACCTGAAATTCATTGATGTATTGTGCCATTACAAATTCATGCCTTTCATTTGGTGAAGGGTCTGCTAATACATCAGGCAGATTTTTATGAACTTGGATTTTCTTCTGAGAAGCTGTACCATTTAGGTGACAGTCAAAACCAATATTACCAGGCAACTGGAATCTCTGGTCCTGAGGGCCAAACGGACCCATTACTTCATCCGGCCACACAGTTCTTGGACCTGTAAAAGCCAAGGACTTACATTAGTCAGAAAAACAGACTGACAAGTCTCTCCCCACTCAAACACAGGCATCTGCTTTTAAATGATCACAATTAAGGCAATCTAAACTTAAGTAAATGAATTTGCTTTTTCTTACATAAATYGGGAGGTGTAGCAGCAACATGAGACTCATCTGAGCCTGAGGAACCTGCTGTAGAAAAAGYCTTGGGATTTACAACTCTTTTGACTAAGGAATAGAACCCCGGCAGGTAGGTGACCAATCTTGCTCTATTACAGAGCACCTGAGAAGGAAAACAAAACAAAACCAAGTATTACACAATGCCAGCAGAAATAGTTTAAGTTTTAAGATTAAGTTTAATACAGTTTTGCAGAACACAGGATCAAACCTCACCATAATTACAACTGTAATTTATTATCAGTTATGTTTTTAAAAACTTAAAGTGTATGTATGTAATCATATATGTCTGCATATATAGATATATGTATACACACATACACTTTTTTAATTAAGGAAGACTTTCATAGACATTTACTGAAAGGCTCCTCACTCAAGGAAGAAAGCAGGAAAGTGTAAATAGCACCACTGAAATACCAAAGTTTAAACCAAATTTTGCATGGAAAAAAATAATGCACCCAGTATTATTTCTATGATTGTCATAATTTAATAAGCCCAGGGATTCATTATAAGAAATACCTAGAAATACTATTAGGTTAGTRTATGCCAATATGCAAAATTTCCACTCTGAGGATTAGCACAAATTTTAGCCCATGCTCCCACTTCTCACAATCACAAGCTAAAAAAGAACAAACAAAATAAACCCCAAAACATTACAGACTTCTCGTAGCTCTCATCTAGAAGTAAACACACATGTATCCGCAGGTGCTTCTTTGCCAGCAAGGAAAACATACAAACAGTTCAAACTACAAAGGGGATATACACATCCAAACAGGTGGGTATGACAATTTCAGCTGCTCTTTTGCACTTGAAATACCATAAATATTTATCATGTGCAAAACTTATTAACTTAGCTCAAGCTGTGTTACTTTGATTTGCAGACTTGATACATTTACATATTTATAAATGAACATTGCTGAATATTGCAAATTAATACCATMGGCAAACTGCCAGCAAGGCAGAGAACCTTAATAAATTCCACAGTCTCAAAAAACACCAGAAAATCTGCTTCACACCAGAGAAACGTGCTGTCAACATAACTTCCAACTCCTCCAGAGTCTTCTTTCAAAAGCTGATTCAACTACTCAGCAAATASAAGATGATGCAACAATATCTTCCTGAGCACACAAATGGTCTCAACAACAGTGCTCCAAAGGGCTAGTAGGTTCCGGGCACCAGAACTAACTTTGAAGTCCAATGAKGATACTTTACACAGCAATAATTATTTTCTTTCTTTTTTAAATACACTTTGTATAAGTATGTTAAAATCTATTTTTTTTAATTTCAGAAATAGATCGGCCCCTTCCATGATACAATTATACTTACAAAAAAAACATAAATAACCTACTACACACTCAAAACGCAGACTTAAAACATTGTTTAAAAATGAAAGATTACTAAGTTTTGCTACATTGTAAACCAGTGCAAATTGACACAAATAATGTGATGTAAATTGAGTTAAAACTCACATATACAAAAATGGGAATAAAAAGGACTTTTCCATACACAGGGATGCTTATCATGCAAATGTCTGAAATTACTTATAGATTGTAACCATGCTCATGGTGATAAATATTTGCAGGTGTGCAGGCATTTACACACTACACAAGTGAAAAACACCAACAGACCAACCACGTCTATGCAGATGGACTAAACCAATAAAGCAGTTTTTGCTCTTCAGCCCGAAACATTCCGGGTTGACTACAATGTGGTAGGCCTTGATATTTCACTTCAAGCAATGACATTAAAAAAGGGCCTGCTTAACTCATAATTAGGTTACCTTTATCATACCCACTGAATTTGCCTCTGGGATTTAAATGGGGGAAGGAAGACGAGCCCCTCCTAGGGGACTCCGCGTTGCTAAGGGTGTTTTCGGCCCAACTTGAGCCTTTTGCGAGGCGCTCGCTGCCCCACCAGCGGATCCCGGGTGGGGGAAGCGATCGGCGCCGCTCCCCGCAGCCGCCGCCCCGCCGTTACTCACGGTGGCCATGGCGGGCGGCGCGCTCCCCTCTCGCTTGGGCGCCCGGCTGCCCCTGCAAGGGAAGAGAAGCGAGCGCAGCGCTGAGGCACCGCCGCCCTTCCCAACCGGGGAGAGGAGGGAGAGGAGGCGGCGGCCGGGAAGGGACCGAACAACCACCCCCGAGATAGAGCCCCCAGCGCGGCCCTTACCTCTGCCCTCGCTTCCTGCAAAATGGCGCCGCCCCGCAGCCGGCGGGCGGCGCGGCCCGCCCGCCTCCAGGACTTAGCAGCCGACACACCGACACATGGATTAGCAAGGCCGAGCAACAGGCACAGGCATGTCCATGGACGACAAGTCGGTCATCGATTGCTGGAGCCTGGAGGCGGAGGGCAGGGCCGCGGGGCGGCGACCGTTAAAACCGTTGGTCCCGTTTGCACGCGATGGCTGTTGCGTCGTTAATAAACGTGCGCGTCGATTCTGCGTTTGTTGAAGTGTTTCGGCAGTGATAGCTTGGCGACGTTTGTGTAACTGAGCCAGGTCACGTCCTTCTCTGCCGGGAGGGAAAAAGGACGGCCGTGCTGCTATTAAAGATCTCGCATGCCCCTAAAACGCCGAAATTTTGTCCGCACTCCTTTTTTTGTATATATTTTAATTTTTAATAAAAAGAAAGCCTAATCTCTAAGTTATTTGCCTGGCTCGTGCTCTTTAAAATAAACTTGAATTGTAAGTCAAAGCAATATTTCTCCAAGCCTGTTAATTGTTGCACTCATTGCAGCTATTTATTTACAGCTATTTCAGTTGTATGGGAGTTCTCTGTGCTTCACCCGTAGCTAGTTTAAGTTAGCGAGCATAATAGTTCCATGTGCTCCTGTAAGCGCCTGGTTTCTCTGGACCGGTTTTCCGAAAATCCCTTTTTTTCACGGTGCAGGTGTGTTAGTGGAGAGGCCCCTTGTGTCAGAGGGGGCTCCGCACACCTAGATATCCTTGCTCCAGATAAGGAGACTTCCCTGTTTAAGATAAGGGGTTTGGTTTTGTTTTGTTTTTCCCAGATAGGAACGACAAACTACCCTAATCCCATCTCTGTTATACTTAAAGGATACTCGTGTTTCAGTCACAGCTTATTTTCTGGGCAGGACTGATGGTGCTCGTGACTATAAACTGCAAAGTTTGCTGTTGGGTTTCCCTGGGATTTGGGGGTGAACGTTAGCAAACAGCTAATGCAGATGACGGCGTTAACGTACAGCTACGGGCGCCTGTTACTGAGCAGTGCAGTACTGCTAAGGAGCACCAGGTGCCAGTAACTTTACACGAAATGTGTGTGTGTGCATGTCTGTACATGTTCGTATGCACRTGCATAACCAGAATGCTTAAATTAGGGTATTTCTAGGATTCAGAAWTAGAACGAAGGAGAAAATGAGTGAAAATCGGCTTTCTTACAGAAGAGCATAAAGGAAGAGATGTTCATAGACCTRTAAACCTCCTGGATGCGGAGCTATCCCTGGAAGATGCTGAGCACGAGGAGCATAAAATGCTGTTTCTGTTAATGGAAATGGTCCTCAAAGCGTGGTGTGTAATTTCTTCAAATAACTGTCTCAGAGTGGAACAAAACCCTTCCTCAGCAGAGCCCGGGCTTTCCTCTCTTACTCCGCTTGCTAATCCACCTTTTGTTTCCGATTCTGCTCCTTAGTGTCCAGAATGGGCCTGGCTAGGAAAGCCAAATTTTAACATCAGCTTCTCCAGTCTCAGCTAGATTTGTGTGGAATTAGTTCCATGGTCTGTATTTTTAAAGTTTYGTTAATTTATTTGCTTGCTGGTAAGTAATATTAGTTAACTGCCGGCGTGATTATTGCCGGTACACATGTGCATGTGGAGCACGTTCGTCGCTGTGTTTTGACTGGGCGGCTCGGCGGTGCAGGTCCCTTGGAAGCCTTGCTGAGCGAGGAGTTGCACAGCAGTGCCCCTGCTTTTAACCCCTGGGACTTGCAATCCATGATTTAAGGTGCTCTGAGCTGTGTTTGTGGGAGCATCCTTTCTGCCCCAAGGGAAAGGGGAGCTACTGTGATAGCCTATGATTGGTGTAGACTATATATGTTCTACTGATCTCCTATCTTCAGAATATATCTATCCAATATACATATAGAATATATATTCTGTGTCAGTCAGGCTCAAGCAGAATACAGACTCCAGTGCCCCATCCCTGTGYGCTTTCAAAGAATTCTACTGCTTTTCCTTTAATGTTGCCAAAATCTTTCATATCTTCACAGTTTCATAATCTCTGTTCAGATATTCATCCTTTGAAAAGTCTGTCACCTGAARTAGGACACATTTGTTCTCTTTGGCCTCAATCGTATTTCTAATAAGGATCTTCTTAGTTCCTTCCTTTTCATCTTTGTATTTGCCTTCTCCACATCCCATTCAGACACTGCACCTTCTCACGTCCTGTTATATGTGCCATTCCATGACTTCTCATGTGCTACATCTTTCTGTTTTTTTCTACAAAGACCATCAAATTTCTAGTATTGAGAGTTTTTTSCGTGAGCTTTGTCCTGATTCTGAACAATCCTTCCTCATGTACCGTGCTGAGCAACCTCATGGGCTTTGTCTTTCAGTTTACTCTTTTTTTTTWAAGATAAATCTTCTAATCTATCATTCAACTGGTTTTCCATACCAATCCCCTTGACAGGGATGGAAAGGGGAAAGGAGAAATCTTTGAGGAGTTAAAGACTRTATTTTCTTTTCAGGTAGCCTTTTCTGCCTTTATTTCCAATACTGTGATTTAATTTAGATTATGAGGCCTTTGAGGTGAAAACCCCCTTATATGTGTATGTGAAAAGTGCTGCACATACTAACACGACTGTCTAAACACTGAATTAAAAATGCCAAGGCATAAGTGCCCCAATTGAATCTTTAAAGCCAACATAAAGAGCTCTATTGATGTTTCCTYCCTCGGTAGAGGGGAAGCATGCATGCATCATGATCGAATACTGGCGTTAGGACACGTACTGTTTCTTGCTATTTCCTTGCTGTCTGTTCAGAGCAGTGCTGTTGGGTAAGAAAGACAACTTTAATCTCGTGCCTTCAAAATTAAAGATTGGTTGATCACATTCCTCAGTGAATGTGGCCTGCAATTTACTTCAGATATTTCTGGACCATTTTTTTGCTTTGCTGCTGAGTTATTAGCCAATTCTAAACTAACTCTAAAGGTTTAAATTCATAATTCAATAGCTAAAATTCAGAACATGAAATTGTTCAGGTTTGTTCATAACAATAAAATTCAGTCTTACAATGTTGCTATTGAATTTAATAGAATGAGTGATTTATTTTATTAGGTGAGAGAAAATTTCTATATTCAATTCTAAACCATAAAATATAGTAGATAYTTATAGTGTTGGTATTTTCAGTTTCAGATATTTTTTAACGAGACCATTTGCTCGCTATTGCCTGTTGCTCTTAACCACTTTATTAATTCCATATTAGTACACCTAGTTCTCATTTGCTTCCAAATTAAGTATTCATGTTGAATCTCTGAACTTCAGGAAAAAGAAAAAAGACTAGAGAAATGCAACTTTAACTCTTTATGGAATGTAATTTATTTTCCTCTAATAGGAGTGCACTCTAGATTACATTTAGTCTATATTAACTTGTCCTTAGGCAATCCCAATTTATCTTCACTCCAGGGTTAGCACTTTGAGATATTTAAATCAATCAATGAGTTATCATCCCCTGAAGTTTATGGCCTGAATTCATAAGCGTTAATTTCGACAAAGTTACTACCTCTATTCAAAAGAGACTGCAAAATCAAACRATCCAATTACAGATTTATCAAATATTAATCATGAAAATTTTCCAGATCTTTCTGATGCCAACATTCCTCTCCCCTGGTGTCAGGAAAGTAATTAGCAGCTGGCTTTGATTAAATTCTTCCCTCAGAGAGTACTTTCCTGCGTTTGAGAGAGGCAAAGGAAYGCATACAAGATGATGCCTAATTCAGCACCTTAAAGTCCTTTTCTAAAGCACATATAGGTTCAGTAAACTGATTCTTTTGCAAGGGAGCCTGTGTCAGAGCCCTGGTGAGGTGCAGGGCATCCCTGGGGGGCTGGTGGTTCACAGCATGTGGGCTCTGCAGAAAGGCCACCGTGCACCACGCCACGTCTGGGTCTACATTGCTGCAGATTTGGGGGCTGCAGGTGACATTGCTGTCACAGGCCAAGGGGGCAAGACGTAAAAATGGGAAACTGTCTTTGTCCAGGGACCTGYAGTGATTTTAGCAGCAACGTGTGGCGCTTGAAAGCTGAGTTTTCCTGTTGCGTTACTGAGATGCTCTTTCCWTGTCAGTCACCGATTGGTGTCGGTGGCTTCCTCAGCAGGTTGCACTGGATGCAATGCAAGGGTCGGGGGGGTGTCTGAGCAGGAGTGGCACCATCAAAGTGACAGGGGTGCACCCAGCTCTAAACCCCAGCTACTGTTTTGTTTCCTTCACAATCTCCAAACCTGCAGGATTCCAGTAGTCTGCAAACTAAGGAGCCAGAGACGCCCCTGAAAAACAATTTGGGTATCTAAGACAAGCCAAGGGTAACGTTTCAGCTGTTTCCTACCCTGCTCTTCGCTTCCTGAACTCTTGTATCCACCCCAGCTCTCTCCAGATGCCTTTCAGCTGACCTGTTCCTATTGCACAATGTGGGTGGAAAGTTGGCTGCCTTGCCAGGCTCAAAGCGCTGTCATCAGCAAGGCCACGCACAGCTGGTGCCTGCTCACTGCCGGGGTCCCTCTGGGGTCAGTGCTGCCGCCAGGACCGTCCCTGTCTCTGTCAGCGATAGAGGTACAGCATAGAAGGGAGAGACACAAATTGGAACAAGGAGAATTCTGATCAGGTATTAGGAAAAGAGTTTTTACCATAAGATTGGCCAAACACTGGAAAATGGGCTGAGAGAAGCTGTGGAAACTCCTGAGGCACCTGATCGGATTTGGAATTGGTCCTGCTTTGAGCAGGAAGCTGGGCCTGGTATCTCCAGGAGTCTCTGCAACGCTGAGCTAGTCCATGAGCTTGTGCCTGAAATGGTCGCATGAGCTGGCAGGGGTGCGCAAGGGCTGACTCACATCTCATGCTGTTGCATTCCTCTTCCTGAGGCACCGCATGAAAATGCGGCTTTTCCTATGGTCAAACACTTCTGCTTTCACGAAAATCTAGGGATTCTTACAACACACACACATACACTGCTTCCAGACGTAGAATGACACTTGAAAACAGGTCAGAGATAATAATTTGCCAGCTAAGCGGTTCAGAAAATGTGTAGTTGAGTGTTACACCTTCTTGTGTGTCTGGTGGGTTTTTCTTTTTTTCTTCTGGCTACCCCTAATTATCTGTAATTAGTACCATTCAATGCAGTGTTGCAAATCACTGTCTGGTTTGCAACTGTTCATCTCATCCCGTGCCAGCAAAGGGACTTGGCTCCTGCTACCGGCAGATGAGAAGCTGGTATTGAACCCAGCCCCCCGGGGACGGGGAGCTGGGGACACAAGTGGGCCACATMAAGGCGAGTGTGTTTGGCTGTGAAATGCCCCCTTTCTGAGTGCCAGCCACATCTGTTCTCCTTCAGGTGGACGTGGTGCGGGCTTCGGCGCCTTCCCAGCTCCCGGCGTGCTCTCCTCGTCCCGATTGTGCGGCTCCTGAATGGCCARTCTGTCCTGCTCCCTCATAAAGGGAAGCCCGCCGTTCAGAATGCTGAGAAACGGGCTCCTTTTGGAGACGTGCAGAGTGCCACGTCAGCACGTACCCGAGGGTGCTCTGCTCTGCTCWTCACTCTTTGCAGGGGTGAGGCCTTGAACACAAGCTCTCTGGCTTCATTTTCATTTGAAAAGTGAATTTTCTTGAGCCCATCCAAATAGAGCCCTGTGTGRTTTTTTTCAGCGGGTATTAAAGGTGCCGCTCTTGCCTCTTTTTCCAAGGCCTGGTTTCATCCTTATTGTGGGTCTCTGTTGCTTGTATCGTCTGTAAATGTCTGCAAGGTMAACTTGGTCAATCCGGTGTAATTCTTCTGAAGAGAGTAGAATTGTGCYTGGTTGTGTAAGAGGGGCCTTTTGGCTTGTAAATACTTAGCTTAATATTGCAGGGACTTGTTAAGTCCCCTTGGTTAAGACCACTTGTTAAGTGGTCGTGAGAATAATGAGATGTTCTTTACATCTCACCTAAGAAATTTTAAACCTTTTTTTTCAAGATGTCTCCATTTCTGTGATTAGTGCCAGTGTTTGCAATATTCCTAACAGCATCCATTAAACTTCATTAGGACTTGACTACGCTGAAATTAAGGTCATTTACATTGATTTTTTGGTCTGTAAAACCTGTTCGTAGCAAATCACTAAGTGAGCAAGCCGCAGAACATCTGGATCTCATAACATGCCAGTCGCATTCCCTCTAGTCCGAATGTGCTTAGTAAGCAGAGGAAGAGGGAGAAGGGTCTCAGGCTGCTGCCCCCCTGATATTTGGGAGCGCCAGGAATGTGACTCACGCTGCTGAGCCCTGCGCTGGGAAGGCTTCTGGGCTGGCGGGCTGTGGGTGTCCTGCTTCGCCTGTGAGTCACTGCCCTGGCCGCTTTGTTTATTCGTTCCGTTCTCCACGTTATTTTTTTTTGTCTCGAATATACAACTGCTGCTCTGCCTTCGCTTGAGCTGCTAAACCGTGTGTTTGCARTGAGGAATGTCTGTGTCCAAGTGCTCGTGAAATGGTGATGGAGTAGAAGGGAAGAAAGGCTTGAACATGCTCTTTCTCTAGAAATGTAAACATCCTCTGGCTATAGGAAGAGCAAACTTCCCCTGGAAATGTATGTGTTTATATGAACAATCTCTTTTTCTTCTGGCATCCCCAGATACTAGGCTGCAAGTAGATTTATTCACTAGCACTGGGAAAATGGGGGCTTTGTTAAGTGGTGCAAATGAACCAGATAAGTCTTATCAACATTTTGTTTTCTTTTTGGAAAGACCTCCCAAGATTTATTTCCATGCGTTTGAAAGGGATTTCCTCCTTTGTTTCTGGGTCGTTGGTCTGTGTCTCATTGAGCCCTCCTGGCTGCTGGAACACGCTGTCGAGAGGGACAGAGGGCAGGAGCGGACGTGGTCTGGGCCAGCGGCCGGGGGTCCAGCCCTGCTGGAGGTGGGGAGCTTTGCTCGAGCTCTCGCCGTGTACTTCAAACAACCAACATGCTTTTTCTCACACCTGCAAGGAGAAACCTATCAACCTTATTAACCTGCATTATGTAGTTTCCAAATTAAATAGCAAACCTGATGCATGGTTATCCAAATGTAAAGGACTTGGAAATTTAAGACATACCATAAGATCCATTGTCTCAGAATGTGTCTGGAAAAATCCAGAGCATCAGTAGAAAGATGCTTTTTGTACTGAGGATGATTAGCTGCAAGAAAAATCCTAGCTAAGGGTATGGGTATTCTCCCAGGTGCTGTCTTTAAATCAGAGATATCAGCAGATGGGGTCAAACAGGGTTTGCTTGCCTGCGTTTTTTCAGGGTAAGTTTGGATTCCTTCTGCCTGTTTAAGTGGATTTGAGGATGTAAGGCAGACATTAATTCATCTCAATCATTATTGTTGCTTTTAATGTTCAGTTGGAGGGGGAGTTGAACTCTTAAAGCTTTATCATTTGCTTGGTAGACATTAAAGAGATGTATTTTTATAAGAGTTGGCTTGGGATGGCAGCACGAGCAGCTAATGCTGCTCCTGGCTTGCAACCTGCCTGCTCATGTGTGGGGCATGGAGGGATTCCCGTTTCCTGTGGATACCCTGTCCTGCAGCCCCGGAGGCCTCCGGGACCCCCCTGCACGGAGCATGGCTGGGGTGCCCGGGAAGTGCAGCCGGGGTCTGTGCTGGAGGTAACTGTGTTCACAACCAAGGGGTGCTCCCACCCCTCCGAATGTGCCTCTTTGGGGAGGCTCGAGGGGGAATTTAGGTGTCAAACTCTCAGTGCTCAGGGTAGCCCCAAAGCTGGATTTCAGAAGTGGCTTTTGCATAACCTGAATTAGTTCTATACTGAACGAGGTCTTGAAAAGAGTGTTTCAGCTCAGGACTCCTCCAATGCACTGCCATGCTAGACCAAAGTGCACTTGTCACTGGAATTACTTTCTTGGGTAGAGAGACCTGAGAGGAGGAGGAAGTCGAGCTCTTCCCCTCTTTATTCTGACGGGAATTCTAGAGGTTTGGGCAGGTCCAGCTCTAGGGTCCTCAACCATCTCTCTGCTCTTCACCGGTCCCGGGTGCTTTGCTGGGGGTTGTGTGCCGGAGGTGCTCGCTGCTGAGCTGGCAGGGAACAGGACAGCTCCCCATCAGAACTGCGTCCAAATCGGGGCTTTCACTGGGCCCTTCTGCTCTGGTAAATCTTTATTTCTCCATCTGGAAAGTACTCAGGAAGTTGGAGAAGTCAAATTTCATGCTGCAGCGCTGCTATCAGTGACGGACGCTTTATGCACGGGATTCCTCATTTATGGCTTTTGAAATATTTAACCTTCATGGGTATGAGGCACGTCTCTAAAAAACATAAAATGTTTATGGTATTCTGGATTGCTTACAAGTTATTAGACTCTGTTCCAGTGTGACAGGGAATGGGAAACGCCCGATATGTGCCAGTATGTAAAACTGAGTATCACAGAACTTCTCACTTTGAGGAGATGCAAAATATGATGAACGTGGTGATAAAGTACCTCTTGACACTAAGACAAGACAGTTGGAGACCCTTTCTACAAAATTTTACTGAGCTTAACCAACCCCTGGCTGGAGGCATGAGGAAACCAGGCACCCTGAAGCAGGCTTTGTGCTCTGCCCTGCAGTAGCAGGAATACTGGGAGGAGGGTTGTGTCCTGCTGCTGGGTGAGCACATCCGTGACTGAGCGTTGCACAGAGGAGGAGAAGAAGCGCCCCGAATTTCAGGGACTGATCCATAGAATCTCCATAGACAGTCTCAGCTGTGTTTTAGTTGCCTAGATGCAGAGCCTTCAATGACTTCAGTGAAAATTAGAATAAAATCCAGACATTAAGGTACGTCACATTCTAATAATTCTCGAAATATTTCACATCGTGGGTGGGCAAGACAACCTGCACGTGCTCAGGCTCCACGGCGTGTCTCCTACTTAGAGGGTAAAATTGGCACCGTAGAGCAGTGTTAGTTAGAAACGGTGCAATGAGTCAACGCTAATGACGTGACTGCTTTAATACATTCTGCCTTGTAATGGRTCTGCAGCTAAACCTGTTCACTTGGAGAGCATCTTTAAGAGCAACATGCTCCTGACAAGGCTGCTTACTGTGGCTATCGTGTGTTTGTGTTACCAAACTCTCATTCCTGCCTTGTTATTTTGCTATTTTTGGATTAGTTCCATGATGCAATATCTTTTTATGTCTTAGAAAGAAAAAGAAGCCGTATAACTTTCATGAAATGTTCTTGGTAGGTCTAACATTCTCTTTTACCAGTTTAGGAATAACAAACACCTACTAATTTGCTGCCGAAAGGTTCCTTTCTTCTTGTTGTAATGACAAGAACAAATGCCTGAGAACTGCGTTTTGCATGTGTCAGCCTCCTTTGGGAAGGTAACCCAAAATAAGGACCCTTCACTTCCTGACATGAACTTGAGACGTGAATGTCAAAATCCCTTTTGAAAGCTACTGTATGAAAAGACGAGATCAAAGTGAAGATGCCTGCAAATACTGTGCTTGCATGATGACATTTTATTTGTCAGCATATTTAAAGCTACCAAGGAAAAATAAACGGCCTAAGTGTTCCGCTGATCTCATTTTTCTCTTAGAGAAATACTGAGCAGAAGCAATTAGTCTAGTGGGGACCAAATTGCAAGGTTACATTGGCAGTAATAATTCCGGGTAGATATCATTGACGCCCTGTTGAGCCTTTAATCGCATCTCCAGTCACTCCACAGCGAGGTTTAGACCCCGCAGATATCCCGCCTGGACAGCCGCAGCGTTGGCTGGTGTGTGCGTGGGACCTGCGGCTGGAGTGTCATCAGGATACAGCTGGAGTCGAATGAGTATTTGTTCACAACAAACCGGATGGACCGTGTGAAGCAGGGCCCTATCAGCACGCACCCAGTATTCTTGAGCAGCAGACTCCACGTTTTACGCTGTCTTCAGAATGCTACCTCTGTTTTGGCAGAGTGTACAAATCAGTGACTGGGTTCCCTACCAAAGGGCACCATCAAACATGTCTAGGTATATTTGAATATGCACAATTTTCTCTATTCATCTGCCTAGAGCAGCTCCAAAGTTGTTCATCACCAACTATGGTGATAAACTACCCRAGCTCTGAGCTCATCTCTGGGTTCTCCATGGACAGCAAAGAACTCCCCTCCTAAGATAATAGTTTTGTGATGCTGAAACTAATCTGCAGCGTCCCCTGGGACCGAACCCAGCCCAGCTACTCACAGCCTGTTCCGATGTGTAATGTAAACATCGTGCATGCATGTATGACAATGTGCAGCTTGCAAAAAAGGAGATGCAGACTTTGCTCCCAATCCTGCTCTCCACCTTGCACATGTTATCCTATACTTTGCGCTCTAACTAAATATGTCTGAGAGTGAAATAATTTGAGGGCAAACTCCTTTGAGGCAATGGGTTTAGCTGGGTCAATCAGCTGGTAATATTCCTTTCGGGGGTGAAATAAGTTGTGAACGAAATGAAATTTGCAAGTATGGACCCAAACGACGACATTATGGAACTCAGATAAACCGGCTGTGTTTTGGAAAGCCGCGGAGCTGAGCGGCTGCATTGTGTGCACATCTCTTGTAGCACATTATCGCTTGGCAGACCCCTTTGGAGCCTGCCTGTCCCCATGGTTTTCCCAATGATGTACAGAAAGTCTCCACGGCTCCTGCAGGGCAGGACTGAGTGGCCAGAACTGTCATTCTTTTAGCAGGAGGGCAGAGGAAATGAAAGATCTATTCCCTGGAGCTCCTCCTGAATATTTATCATGGAAGTGCTAAGCATTTCTATCAAGCTGCTCAGCCTTCAAGGGTCTGGAATTGATTTTGCTGCTGATGTTTACTGTAGAAAATGCACGAGAGGAAGTACCCAAAAAAGCAGATGAAATGTTTCCGTACCCAGCAGCGACAGGGGGCCGCTGCAGGCATCTGCGGAGATCCCATGTCCGTTGTTATACTGGTGACAGGTTTTTGCCCCTAATGAATCCGGTCAAGAGCTCCAGGAAGTGAGACTGCCCAGCGGAGCTGTCGCCAGGTCAGGCAGCCACCCCGAGGAAGCCTCCAGCGCCCGAGCAGGAGCGATGTGTGCTCGTTGGGGATCTCGTTTGCAAGCTGCAGGCTCCTGGGGGAGGATTTGTCCCTGCACTGTCTGCCGTCCCTACTGCTCCCATCCCTGTCCCTCCCTCGTGGCGGGTCGGGTGTGCTTGACCGCTTTAGATAATTGCCAGCATGCGGACCTGAGCACAGAGCTTGTGCTGCTAATGGGTGTCCTGCGAGGCGAGCGGGAAGCGGAGCGGGGCTCCGGGCGGGAGGGAGGGAGCCTTGCTTGGCAGCACTGCTCGCGCTGCCTGCGTTTGGCCGAGGGGGGCCCGGAGATGCSTTTTCCCGGTGCCAGCAGCCCTGCTGCCCGCGGGTCCCGTCCGCGAGCTGGCAAGGCTGCCRTGCCCCAGCACGTCCCCAGCAGCCTCGCGCCGCGCGGTGCGTCACGAGCACCAGCACGAGCCGTCTGCATCCCAGCACCGGGGCTGCGGTGGAGCCGGGGAATCGGCACTAAGTGCCCCGGGAGATGCTGGGAGGAAGGGCCGTGCTTGCAGTGTGGTTGAATGTTACGCGTTTCCAGTGAAATCTGTGGACTCAAACTGCTTTTCCTCGCAAAGCTGTCCTTCAGTAAAAGGGTCTCGCCTGAGGACTTTATGAATAGCATAACCTATGACCAACCTCGAATTCATGAGGTTTGCAGGGTTGTTTCAAAGCTGTGTAGGAGAAGAACAAGATCTGCAGTAGGTTTTGGTAAATTAAACTCAGTTTTATTTGAATTTTTARTACTATGCGAATCCACAATTTCACATTCTTTGCACAGCTCGAGTGATCTGCAGCRGTTCAGAATGGTGCATGGGCTATTCCAAATGGGTCTTGTAAATCAAGCGGAGAACTGCCAGAGCTGCGTTTTGCGAGGCGGCCGCGGACAGCCCCGACAAAGGAAGCGTGGGTAGAGTCAGACCTCTGCCTTCGTCTGCGTTATTGACCTTGTGCCTTTCATATTGCATGGCCTGTGGGTAAAGGAAGGAGGATTAAAGGTTAAGAAACCTCTCTTGAAAGAGTTAGGATTCCTAAATGTTTAAGATGTTTTCTTTCCCCAGTAATTCCAACATATATTAAAGCTAAAACCCCTCTGAGAGGTAATAAAACAGAGCAGTAGAGAAGATCATCAGGAAGATTAGGAAGAGGAGCGTTAAGAGCTTACCCTTGATGCTTTCAGTTTTATACTTTGTTCCTATTTTATTCTGTCAATCTCTTCTAATGATTTTCGCTGAGATTTTTATTGTATTTTTATGGARCAGAGAAGGTGGTGCAAAATACTACGGGGAAGTTTGTTGTCSTCGAATGGAGGGGGAAAGAACATTCCTTTGCACATTTTTGTGTGTTCCTGTTACGTATCAAATTTAAAAAGTAACAAGAAGTAGCATCTCGTTTTCATTAATGCTTCGGGGTTTCTTGGCGCACATGTTCCTGTTTCCAAGTGTTCATATAAGAGTCAAAGAAGAATAAGAAAATCATAATTCCTCGCCATCAGTAAGAGTATGTTTTTCTTGTCAAAACCATGGGAATTCCAGGATCTTGCTATCGAATAGCAGGCTGACAGCTCGCTGCTTCAATTTGCTCCATCTCCCAAACCAGGAGCAATAGGAAATAATACTGTGGTGTATTAGGATAAAGGGCCACGGTGTGATTGCTTTGCTTATGTGAGTGTTCCTGTTGACACTGTTTGGCTCACGGCCCGTATTCATTTGCTCAAAAAAAGATGGTATTCACATTCTTGGAAGAGTTGTGTATTCCATCTGGATGCTGTGAACCTTCTAAGCCTGCCCAAATAATTCCCGTGTTCACATTAATGATTGATTTTTATGTGTCTTGTCAGTTAAATATATATATATATATATATATATATATATATAAAATGCAAGAACAGAGTGTGAGAGTGTCTCATGCCTGCCGCTGCTTTCTCGTAGTGTGAGGAGCGTCCTTGGGAAATGGTAACAAAAGGTGTTTATCTGGTGATTAAATCACGGCATCGCAAAACTCTCTTCAGAATGGGACACCAGTCAGTACTGTGATTATGTTTGTAAATTGCCATGGGATTAGTCTACAGCTATTTGTACATGTACACTTTAATCTTTTTTAAATCCTTGTCTTCCACTTTAAAAGGATGAAACYGTGATTGACATAAGATCACATTATCTCCCCCTTCTCAGCCTGGTTGCCATCCCCAGTGCAAGCCAGGGCACTGGTGGGGCTGACGCTGGGGTTCTCAAGGGATGGTATTTTCAGTAGGACAGGGAACAATTTTAGTACTTAYTTATGAAGTACTGGTAGCGTTTAATTAGAATATCACATACTATAATCACCAGTGTTAAGAAGATACACTTAAGCAGGGACACGGAAGGGCTAAAAGGATGATATAAGGAATGCAGAAAGAAGATTAAGACGTCTTGGCTCGTTCGGTCTAATAAAACAAATCAGAGAGATGGTGTCCGAGGCGGGTGGCCTCGTGCTGCCCGAGGTCCAGAGAAACCTCCGTGCCCGGTCTGCAGGTTGGCTTCGTGAGCTGCGTTGTYAACAGGGCTCCAGATCTTCTGGAATCAGGCGCAAGTCCTTCCCAGGCCACAGAAGCTCCCTCTATATTTACGTGTATATTTTGGTTTAAAGATATCTATGCAAGATGTCCTGATGATAAAATGCTATGAGATAATAAAAGGGCGTTACTGCACTTCTARTTTGTGTCCTTAGAAGAGGAGGTGTTGGAACAATCGTGAAGCGTTTAATTTGGCCCCTGTGGCGTGCAAACCCAAGTTGTGCCGTGTCAAAAGCCGTGTTTCAGCTCCCAGGGACAAACGGCTAGCTGCTTTGGGTGGGAGAGGAGGCAGAGCAATGCCCCTGTGGGCCTCGGAAAGCCGCGTAAATATAAACCTGAATGGAAAAGAGGCACTGAATGCGCTCCAGGACCGCTGCCCACCGCTGTGCGGGCAGGTGTAGGGCCTGGATGTTGTTAGGAGCCCTTTGTATCTCTTAATTTCTGTGTTCCTATGGAAACGGTTGCTGAATGGGAGTTGCTCTTGCCTGCCCCTTTCTCTTTCTCATCATGATTTCATTAGTGGGGAAAAGTGAAACTCCGGACGAAAGCCAGAGCCCGGCAGCGCCGCGCGGTTCCACGGCGCGCCGAGGGCCTTTGAACGAGACCAGGGCTGCTCCCTCCCTCCTGCCTCTGCCTTCAAGTCCACAGACGTGTACGCAGAAGGGCCCAAAGCTTCGGTTCCTCTTCGGGAGATTGTTTCTGGTCTTCAAGCCGAAGGTGGCCTGGGTGACCACAGTGACCTGCTCGAAGGGTGGCGTGCTGCAGTTAGCGCTTCCCTTTGCCCGGACCTCTGAGGACAATCCCGACTGAAACCACCTCATTCCTCCTCTGACCTGGGATTCAGGCAGAATAGAAATACAGGCAGATAGGCTCTGGGCACTGSGCTGTTGTAAAAACAGAACGGTCACTCGAATAAAAGGGACTTTTGCATGARAACAGCCTTGGCAATTATAGACTGGCCTGTATGTGCTGGTGAGGAAAAATGAGCTGCTTTCTGCAGCCTGGGGACATTTGGGGCTCATCCCCATGAGTGTCCTGGGTAAGAAATGCTCCGGGGTGACCTGGGGACCGGGAGGTCACAGGTAGGGGTCAAAGCTGCGAGAACGGAGAATGCCTCTGGAAGCTGCCGGTGGAGCAGCCGCTTGGCCGTGGCTTTCAGGAAGTTTGTTCCTTTGGCGACACTGGAGTCTGGACAGCTAATTTCCTCCTAATTCCATTCTGGATGCCTTCATTAGAAGAGAAAGGAATTATCATATACGGTTCTTTATTGCAGAGACAAGAGGGTAACTCTGTGTAACAGAAGATCTGGCCCTGGGAAAGGGRCATCCTCATTCGCGGTATGAGTTCATTTGTTACTCGGGCCTGGCTTTCTCCAGCAATCCTGCAGCATTGATTGTGCGAGGGAAATCCAATTTTCTTGTCAGTGGTCTTAACTCAATGGGCTTGGCRCTGCTGAGGAATTTCTAATGCTCTTAAATGGTGTCACTCAGCACCACGGCGTGGTGACGGGTTCCGTGGTGTCCTTATAACTGTCCTTATCTTTATTCCAAAGTGTTTCCACTAACGGGCAGCAAACTTGCTTCTTATGCTGCTGCGAAAGATGGCCATTGCTTCAAGACTGACTTCTACAGCAGCTCTTGGAAATGTGCAGGGGGATGAAAAAGATGGGATTTGGGATGTTCCTAGAGAAGCTCTTGTGCTCCCTGGCTACAGAGCTGAGGAGAGTCAGGACCAGGAAAGCATCGTGGAGAAGAGATGAGGAACGGGCTCTTCCCTTAATCCTGAAGACAAAGTAGAGGCCGATCGTGCTGGGAAGTCTGTCACAGGTTCAGCTGAGAACAAATCACTTTTTAGAGGATTACTCATTGCTGTGGCATTCGGAGGTGAAGAGCAGATCTCAGGAGTACCATCTGGTGGGGATGTCTGTGATGRGAGAGAAAACTGCCCGTTGCCCTCCTGGTCACCCAGGACGGGAAACCAGCAGTGCCCAGGACTTTGGACGTTTCCCCCCACATTGCTCTGTATAGAGGCAACTGCCTGTGCCTGGTCTGATCTAAGCTGGCATAATTCTCTCCACTTCAGCCACTTTTATCATTGATTTCTACACTTTTTAGCAGGCTGCAGTCTCCAAARAGAGAGATTTTCCCCTCCTACATTCTTCTGCTTTGCCCAGTTTCTGCAGTTATTTCTGCTTTCCCTGTTTCCGAGCACTGTGTGCCATACAAGTCTGTGGYAGCTAATAACATCGATAGTAAAAATAGAAGAGATGCGTTAAAAATAGGCTGCAGGCGCAGGTAGCGCTGGGGAGGGGGTTCAGAGGAAGAAGTCTCCTGTGTGCAGAGGTTCCTGCCCAAGCACCTCCGTAGCCGGGACGSCATCGCTGCCCTCGGAACGGGGCCCATGGGGTGGGCGAGCAGCCGGACACCCCCCTCTCCTCGCGGCAGCCCGGAGCGCCGGCGTTAGGGGTTTGCCCCTGTGCGAGTACGGGGCTGTGCTTCTACYGGAGGCCTGTGGCTCTCCCTTGCAAAGGTGGTCACGAAGCGGCCCACCTCTCTAGCCGTCTTGTTTGCAACTCGAGAGATGTTAGCAGGCGTGGAGGCTGCTGATGCCAGCCCGTAAGTGCTTGTGACATTTTGGTGAGTGCGGAATGCCAAGATTCCAACTTCCGAACACGATAACTGCTTCCGAGGGGGACAGGGTGGTAAAGGGCAATGGAGACGAGGCCGTGCTGCAGCAGAGGGTGGCACGGGAACAGGCGGAGGAGAGGATTTGTGCTCTTGCTGGCACACGGTGCCTTGTGCACACTTACCACCCTCCTAAGACTCAGGGCTCCAGATCCCTGTGATCCTTAAAGCCTCGTGGAATTAGCTTGCTCATTAATCAGAGGAGCCTTATTAGGCACTGTGGGGTCTAATCCTCCCCGGGGAAGCTGTCTGTCCCTCAGCTTGCAGCCCTGCTTCCCCAGCCTCACAAAGCCTGGGGTCTCCTATGGCTCACACATCTGGGGTCRCATCCTCTTGTTTTTGTCCTTGGTGTCAGTCCCAATGACATTGGCTGTACCTGGGACAGCCGTGTCAGAGACTGATAAGTCTTAATTTCCCTTTCCCACCTGGAGACAGTAGGAGGTTGGAAGTTGTGTTCTAGTTCTGCCTACCAAGGGACACAGGCTCTGGTGTTTGTCAGAGGGCACTTTCCTTCTCATGTACTTCAGACGCCCCTGAGAAACCCAAGGGAAGCCTTTTGTGGTTCTTCCTGTTTGCAGCTTGGGGCTCTCTCAAAAATGAGGCTGTTGGGAAAATAAAGAAGTTGTTGGACTGAAACAGTGGGGATGAGCATCTGGCTGAGGCCAGGGCCAACACTGTGACGAGGCAAACAAGGAAACAAGGAAAGCTGCTCACAAGCCATTCAAAACACCCCCGGCCCCAAATAAGTACAAGAAAAACTACARAACTAATCTTTAAGTTTAGCTCTCAGTATTGGGATTATTGCATTTATTAAAAGGCAGCCATCGGAGAGCTGCGGGACTCTGTGGAGATATCTCCAGCTCATGGAAGCTCATGCAGGAATGTGGCCTGGGGGGTTTCTTGTTAGTGCTTATGTTGACTGGCAAACCGCTTTCCGTCTGCAAATGTGGCTGGGAGACTGGCTGGGCTGTTCCCATATGGAGGTTCTGCTGCTGCTGGTCGAGGTGGAGAGGACAGAGAACAAGAACGTAATTCAAAACCCTGGTGTGATTTAGCCTCGTGCTGCTCTAACCAGGCTGTGGATATTGAACGCTGGCTTTGAATGGACTTGCGTGTTGGGCCACTGTTTCCTCTTCCAGGCAGCAGCAACCTCTTCAATCTGCAAGCTGCTGCAGTGAGAGGAGAGCAGCCCTTCGGAAGGGCAGGAATCCTCTGCCCTCTMTTCCCCCATCCTGTTAGTCACCTTTCGAGGAGCCTAGGGAAAAGAGTTTAAGAACTCCTGTCTGTCTGCGAGAAWGCCTCGCAACTGGAGCAGTTTCTCTCTCTGCTTGGGACGTCTTTCAGCTTGTAAAACAGAGCAAGGAGACGCAGAGGTGCAGGGGGAGGGAGGGAAAGCACCRGGGTAGAAACACGCCGTAGTCTGATGGACGTGCTGTCCCCTGCTGCTGCTGTCTGCATGGAGGTGCAACCGTGTGCGGGGTGTACAGAGCCACAGTACCCTGGGTTTGTTCCTTCGGAGGACTGTAAAACACCCGTGCAAGRAGTGCATGTGGATTATGAGCTGCAATTCAATGCAGAGGTGTATCTCCCCTARGTCCCAGTGACTATATGCAAACGTCTCCCCTGTTCATTGTAACTATAGGGCTGCTTGCATTAAATAGGATTTAATTAATAGGAAAAAGCTTAGAGAGCCAGCACTTTCTGCAATAAAGACCTGATGCATGTTCATGTGCCTGTGCATGGGATGCACGGGCACGGCTGGGGGCGCGGCGCAGGCTGCTGGGGCACGAGGCACTCGAAAGGCAATGCCGAGAGGTCRGCATATGTAAATTGTTCCCCTTATTAAGCATACTTGTGTTTGGAAGCAAAGCAGTTTAAAATAAARGATGCTGCTGTAAATTTCAGCTTTCAGCAATGGCATCTTTTCCTAACTTTGCCTGTTAGATTGAAGAGTGTGTCTTATTAGATTTCTGAGCACCATGTATGTACTTACARCTTATGACCAAGTTAATCTTCGCCTTGATGAGAAGATTAATCTATTTAGCCTAAGCCTTTCACTATCTAAGTGTGTTTTGCATTATGCTCTGAGTGCRTCCCCTGAACCTTCGCAGGGTGCCACCAGCCTGCTGGCGTCCTTGTCCCCAGAAGTGGGGCACAGCGTGCCCTGTAGCAGTTCCATAAGGTTTGAACGCCAGGGTAATCCACTCTCCTACCTCACACACACTGATGCTGTTCACACCCCCGAGAATTGTGCTGATCCCTTTAGCCGCCAGCACGCCCTGGGCTCTTGCGTGCGCCGGGTTTGTGGTGGCTGCAGGAGGCTCTCGGAGCTGCTGCTAGTGCCGAACGTACCGTGGTATCCAGCCCATATCTCATATGTGTATAGTGGCCTCGTTACGGGCACTGCTCGTACCGGAGTGATTGTTGGTAATTCGCACTGAGCTTGCCGAGTGAAAGAGATGCTGCTGAATGGGGGAATTCTTCTTCTTCATACGCATCAGTCCTCCATGTCTTGTTGTCTGCAAGTTTGATGAGAATCAAACTAAATAGCTATGGAAATGCTTGAAGAATATGTTTTCTAGGTTATCCCAAGCAACCTTTGGCACTGACACAATAATCTTTGCAATGTACAGTCATGGGATTTTCTTCGCCAATCTTCCATACCCCAAATGAACCAAAACCCATCTAATTCCTACCATCCAATCTGGAAAACTGCAGGCAGAAATTCGAGTGTGGCAGCACGGTGGGAGTCCCTCGGTTCCATAGAGTGTTCCAGCAGTAACATCACAGCAGGAGCCCTCCTTGTCCCCCGAGCCACCCGGCACCTGAGGTTGGTGCCTCACGCCTTCCGCAGCCTCCACAGTAGCACGGGACCTCAAGTCCCCATCTCAGCTCTCACGTATTTCCTGCTAGAATTKTTTGCAATGTTTGGCTTTCAGTTAAATGCTGCTTTGGGAAGAGAAGCGTATGCTTTTAACCAAAAACACTGCGCTTTATCAAAGCGTTTTTTCCAGCCTCTCCATTTCTGTTTACTCACATTGTTTGGTCAGGGGACTTGGCGTTTTTGCTGGGAATGCAAATATCTCCAGACAATTTTATAAAACCTGAATTTATTTACATTTCTTGGGAAGACTTCTTCAGGGAAAATAATAATAATAAAAACCCCATTTGGAACATCCTTACAGGCTAAGCAGGAGAGAAGCCGTGGCAGGCCGTGTTAGTCGTTGCTGGTGCAAGGTGTGCGGAGGCTGGCGGAGGCGAGCGGCCGCGCTGCAGGTGTGTTCCCGGGTGATAAGGCTGTTCGCACGCACCCGAAAATACGGGGCCACGTTTTAGCTTACTTTAAAATTATCCTCCTGACAGGGACCGTATGGAAGGAAAGGAAACAGCCAACGCAGGAGATTAAGCACGGAATCTGTTTAATGTAGCCAGCAGAACCGGTGTGAAATGTATCCGAGTCTCCCAAGATTTCTGGTGTAACGAGCACTGCATGAGAACGTGAAATCCTGAGTCTTTGAACTGAATCTTTCCAACTTGGGGGATTTTGCAGGCAGAAAGGCTAACGTTATTGCACTGCAGCCTGTTCCCTTCCTTTCCCATGCTCGCAAAGCCGTGGAGATGGATGTGCAGCATTCCCATATAGAGAGCATCTCTAATGGTAATGAAAGCATGCCATAAAGTGGTACTTTTTGGTAGAGCTTRATGATTAAGATGATTTTTGAAGCGTAATGAGATGTTGCAGAGTGCRGCTTCATTGAAAGCAGTTTAAATAATGTTAACATTGAATATAGCAATCTTACGAGAAATAAAATCCCTCCCAGGGTCTGTTTCTGTCTCTGAAAGGAAATCAATTTCCCTTGCCTGACAGCTTTCCCCTGCACTTAACATGGATGAGGGAAATAAGTTATTGTTAGTGTTTGCCGTGATTACCTTCTGAAGGTCAAATCCCGAGGAAAARCCAGCAGAGAATCCCCGAGAGGTCACACGACCCCTCGGCACGAGCAGCTCGGATGCGCGCTGCTTTTCTCCCGTGTAATTATGTCCCCCTCCCGGAGAGCGGGGAGCAAAGCGCCGCTCCCCCCGTGACGGGAGACGCGGGTTGCTCTATGGCTCTAATGGGCTGGCTGGTTTGAGCCTTGGTTTGCAGCCYCCTGCCCGAGATGGGGGGAATTGGGGGGTTTCCTGCCCATTTATGTTCACATTTTTGCTCGCCCCTATGTTTTATGCAGGGGCAATGAGAGCCCCGAGCGCGTCAGAGCCGGTGGGAGAGGAGCCTCAGTGCTTCGAGCAGCAGAAATTCCATAAAGATTATTCCAATTTGTTCAACTTTATGGCGTGGAGAAGAGCAGCGTGCGGGAGGGCAGGAAGCGCRGCCGCGGGCAGCGCCGCGGGGCAACGGGGCCCTCGCCTTCTCCTCATCCACGGCGTTATCTCCTCAGGAGGGAGGCAGGCCGGAGTGCCAATAAAAACTGTAATTACGTTCACCGCGGGAAGCTGCTCTTGGAGTGACAGCCAGGCCCTTGCGAAGCCCCGCSATGCTCGGGTAAGATTGCAGGTCTTAATTATGTGTACGAGGAGTTTGTGTTTGTCTCTCTCAAAATACTAAGAAGGAACCTAATTATATCCTGGACCAGAGTAAACTGGGCCTTGTTTAGACAGGGGCTGTGTGGGTATCTGCCTGTTTTAGCTACGGCGTCTTGACGCGTGCGGCGAGCACATCCGAGCACRTCGCTGCTGCTGCTGCTGCTCTAGAGAGCGGGTGCCTGAAGGAGAGGCTCTGCGAGGAGGGGACGCGGCGGCAGAGCGGCGGGCAGGGTGGCGACCCCGGCGGAGCGGGGCCGGCAGCGGCTAATTCTGCTCCGCGGGTGTCCCACGAGGGGAACGTCGCCACGGGCGGCAGGGCAAGCTGCCCCGYGCCCACCGCGGCGCCCGGGGCCGGGCCAGGGGCGCATGCCAAAGGGAACGCGTTGGGCATGCTCGGCTGCTCTCTGCGCCCGGAGGAACTGCGGGTACCGTTCTGGGCTGAAACGGGGCTGTTTAGGCCAACCGCTACCCCTGGCTACCTTGCTGCAGCTCCAGTGGAGGCCGGGCGAATTGGCTACCTTGCTGCAGCTCCAGTGGAGGCCGGGCGAATAGTCTGTGATGTGCCTTGCAGGGGTAAGCTCAGGCAGGGTTTGGCCCACGGTGTGTGTTTTACAGAATGTGCAGAGGAGGGGATGTGTGTGTTAAGTAATGAAATGCCTGCAGTTGTCAAAGTGGGAGTTCAAATAATGGAGGAGGAGCATTTAACATAAAAATACAACTCGGAAGTAATTTTCCCCATAAAATTCCAACTGCAGAGTGTCACTATAATGCACTGTAATGACTGGGAGGGGGTGTAATTTTAGAAAGTGGTTTTAAAATGCTGTTCTGGAATACATCTGGATTCTCTTAGGAACAAGCAAAATCTCATCAGGGACCACTTCAAAGGCCATTTCCTCATGGTTAAATTATCTTGTGCGAGCCTGCTCTCRCATGTACATTGTTACATTATGTATGATTTTTGACTGCTCCTAATATGAACAAACTGCACGATATTCCATTAGTGATTTTCAATTTGTACGGAGCCTGAAGTCACGGAGCCAGCACGCTCTGCTGCCTTTGCTCYGCAGATACACTCCTGAGGTGCACCACAGCCCTCCGAGCTCGTGTCCTGCCCAGAGCTTTAGGAAATCGGAGTTCGTTGTGCTTCTAGTCGGCATCCTGGTGTTATGTTTACGGTGAGGTTTAAGCGATTTTCTAATTCAGTGTTTTTATGGAAATGAATAATAATGATGCCGCTGTATGATGTGGACTGCTGGCACACAGCCAGGGGCTCTGGACCCTGTCTGGGGCTGAGTTACCACACGCCACTGTCTTGCTGGATAACGACTGCCAAAGTCACAAGGTGATTTTTAGCTTCGTTTTCTCCCATTTTTATGATGTGTCATTGCATCTAATGCAGAGCTTGCATATGTTGGGTCCATCTTCATTCATACGGTGCTAGTGCAGACGTGTCCTTGGGAGCCTGAGAATTCCCCCTGAACGGATCCGAGTTCAGCGTCCCGCTCTATAGCAYAGGGCAGATTATAACCCTTTGGCAGGCCTGAAGAGAGGTTTTCAGCAATGAAGTAATAAATAAATAAAAGGCAGGACGTAAAGGGTCTACATTAAAGCACATCCCTGTGTCTTCACTTTGCARSGGATTTCCATAGTCTTTGGGATTAYGTGGAATGGCTCTTTTCCAACYATCTGGTCACTCCTTGTTGACCTTTCTCCCTTGAGCCAAACTTGGGCCATGCTATGTTAAAAATAGTTAAAACACATCAATGCTTTCCTAGTATTACTCTTCCATGGAAGCAATGGCTACAGCCGCTAGAGCGGTTATTGACCTGCCGGAGGGGTTGGGGGAYGGAATGTAAAATACTCGTTCTCTGCAGTTACGAAGGGGCTTAAGGCTTGACTCAGGCCTTCGTCTGTCCTCTTGTGATCTGCACTGCTTTTCACCCTCCTTTTCTCCTCCCCATCCACCGGGGCAGAGGCGTGAGGGGGTCTCTGCCCTGCTCACTTGTTTGCCTTGGGACTGGCCACGATTTTAATTGTGACGCACAAAACCTCCCCGCGCCTGCCCGGCTCGCTGCAGTGTCAGGAAGGGGTCGTTGTTGTAGTTAGCTCACGTGGTAGATAGCAGTGATTTGTGCTAAGCTAGAGATGAGAAAACCCTTACTATTGTCCGCACCCGGTCGAATTAAATCTGGCGCCTTGCACAGATGGTGCCAAACGCAGCAGCGTTATTTTGCTTTGTGTTCATGCATAAGCTCAATCAGTCTGACATCCCAAAGGAACATTTCCATGTGCGCCCAATTTATAAAGAATCTTACTGGGGGGAGAAAAAGAGGAAGAAAAATGATTCCTCTCATTTCTCATCTTTTCAGCTCACCTGTTATYGAAGACACAAAGCAAGCGCAGAATAGAGGGGCTCTGAATGGCGTTTTTCATGCAGATGGATTGAGGAAGGGCTGCACAGCCTGTGCCCTTAATTCGTTATTAGTTTTGCCCTGTCGGGGTTTCAGTCTGGCTGTTGAGAAGCGGCTCCCGGAGCGCCGAGGAGCTCCCGGCCGCTCCGTCCTGCCTGGAGAGGACACCGGCCGGGCAGGGCTGCTCCTCCCGCCTGTGCACGCACCAAGTCCTCACATCTGGACTCACAAAGACGCCTTTGAAAAACCGAGCTTAGAAATAACGCTCCGGGAAGTTATTCTCAATACTGAGTAATTGGAGTAATGAAAGTCAAACCGATCTCTTGCTACCTGGAGAAAGATTCTGTTGGAAYCAAAAGGAGAAAAAGGTTTTGAGGTGGAAAGAAAAATAATTTGCAAGCAAATGCAACTGCCCTCCCCAAACATCATCTTCCCCGAGCCATCTCCTCAAAGCCTCCTGCGAGGAGAGGTTAATGGAAACCGGAGCAACGCCRGCTATTTGCTTTGAATCGTTCTGATCAGTGTCCTCCATTACTCCCTCTGGACAGCGTGCCTCCACAGAATACTCCCATGCCCTCTGAATCATGCGGCGTCAGAGCGAAAGAGGAACGAGGGTGCTCCAGGCAGGAGGGGGCAGCTCTGGATGCCGCTGCGGAGGTCTGGGGGCTCTGCTCTGCTTGTCCGGGCACTATCCCGGCCAGGTCCCCGTGTCCCAGCCTGTGCCACGCACGGCTTGTTCCGGGACGACACGGCCGAGGAAACGGGCACAGCMGCGCGCTCCCCAAAGAGCTTCGGGCTTCAACAGAGGGCTGTTTCCGTCAGACATTCCTGCTCGCAGCGTGAGCRGAGAGCAAGGAGCTGCAAGGGAGAGCGCGGAGGGGGAATCGGCCTCCCGCGATGCAGATTGCTGCGAGGCTGCACAAAGAAAACGATCCTCTTGCCCATGACCTCCCTTCCCACGTAAACCCTTCATTTGCCTTCCCGTCAGTGACAGCTCGGGCACATTCGACGCCCCTTTCTTCTTTGCTGATGAAAATGGTGTATTTGATGGTAGAGAAGCAGGATCTGGTCGTCGCACGAGCGGCTCATTGATGTTCAGGCATTCCACGGCGCTTCAAACGCCGGCGTTTCTGAGGTTTCCCTTTGGGTCTGCCTGTAAGGAACAGGGGCGCGCTCAACATAGGGACAGGATGCAGTGAAATAATATTTACTCATTATTCAAGACAGCTAAAAGATAGCAGGCTTTAGCATGTATTTATTACCTCCAGGAAAGCCGCAGTGGATCATTTTCCCCTCCTTTGAGCATGTACAGATGCCTTTGATAAATATTTACGCACCAGAACCCCCCGGTCTCCCCACGCTCGCTTCCTTACCAGCCCTCCAGGAGGAGGATGCATCGTGCRGCGCTGCTGCTGCTGCTGAGACCAAGGCTCCCGCGCGTGGGATGAGGAGGGCAGGGAGGAAGGCCTGGGACGGGCCCCTGCAGGAGCCCCTGCGGCACCACAGCCCTCGTCCCCACGGGGCAGCGAGGCCGGCGGGGTCCCCAACCCCTCATTTATGGGGCTGCAGGAAGGGCCGGGCTGCGCTGGGGCTGCTGGGGGCTTTGCTCCAAACAAAACGCTTTGGCCAGCGAGGAACCCGTGACGGCAACTGGGGGCAGAGTGGGCTACACCGGCTACCTGCGACTTCAGCCTTCAGGGAGTATTTCATTAGCAACACAGTATGATTTCCGCTAATATTTGGCTTGTTCCAAACCCTACTAAGGGCAGCATGCCTGATGAGAGTTCAAAAAAGAATCCCGCAACATAATTTTAATTGCAGAGCATACATTCTGTTTTTATGAGCTAATAATGTTGTCTGTGTTTTCAGTCACTTTTGTACCAAATAGAACCACTGTAGTAAGAAAAGGAATAAATCATGGCAGTGAGGTGCCCTCTCTTGGAGAGAMTCCTGTCCAGGGTTTAACACACCCGGAGCGAGGGAGTGGAGGGAGAAGCCGCTGGCGCTGCCGGTGCCCGCTCTGTGTGCAGCCCTGCTGCTCCACCAGACAGCAACGGGGAGCGCGCGGCCAGAGCTCCCAGACGTGCAGGGCCACGGACCTGTGCAYGGTGCGGGGGCTCCGTCCCCTCGGGGCTCTGTGTTTTAAGCYGGGCAATGATGCTCCGTGCTGGAAGGAGCCCCGGCAGCCGCCGGTCCTCATCCCGGACGGGAATGAGCCTGAAGGGCTCTGCTGCATCCCCTGGTGCGGCCACTGAAACCGGGGCTACAGAAGCAACCCACATTGCTGCTGCGGGTGGCAATCTGCGCTCTGAAGTCTGGGTCTGGAAGCTCTGGGCTAAATGGGCTGCCTGGAAAGAGAAAATCAGAAAAATACCCATTACTTTATTGTATAGATAGTCGAGAGGTGCTTTCACAGCATGTGAATGCCCCAGACTGCCCTGTTAACACACTTGGGCACGGGCGCTGTGTGTATCCAGCAAGTTCGGCTAGGGCGTTCCTCAGGAGTCTAATAAACCCACAGCAGATTTGTTTTTCYTTAATTGACTCAAATATAGCTTGAGGTACCCACTCGATATCCTAACATTACTTCTGATTTGGTTTCCTACGCTCGTTTCTAAAAGYCATTTGACTTCCAAATCAGCACCCAAGGCTACGCTTTGTTTTTCTATCACTRGTGCTCATGGGGGGACTCTGTATCTCCCCCCACACCCAAATTTGCTACACTGTAAAAACTCATGACTCCCAAGCCTTTAAAAGCATTAGATTTCCAGGTAACTTTGGTTTATTCAAACTGGAAGCTGACAGTGTAGTTAAAGCTGGATTGTGTGTGTGTGTGTGTGTGTGTGTGTGTGTGTGTGTGTGTGTGTGTGTGTGTATATACACAAATATACTAGTGAAACCATCAGGAAGTTGATTCGTTTTTCCAAAGAAAAGGTAGAGACTTTTTTTCTTTTGTTAGAAAGCAGCATTGTTAGGGTCAACCCCAAACATCTCTTCAGGTCACAGATGAGAGCCTTTAACAGCTTGGGGACCATTTAATCACACTGTTTAAACTCTCCCCTCTCTAATGTGAGATAATTTCCCCATGTTGAGATGGGAGGTCAGAAATAAACATCCCGTCACTTCTGCAGGGTTTTGACGTGCTCCTCTTCTCGAAGCCCGAGCGCTTTGCTGAATTCGGCCAGGCTTCCTGGGCCGTTCTGTCCCTCCCAACGCTCGGGTCCGCGCGTGGCTTTTCCTCAGTCTCGGAGCTGCCGCCCCACGTGGGCCGAAGCAGAGGGTTCCAGCTGGCTTTCAGCGGGCGCTGCGGGATGTGCCGTAGGCGTCGGAGCCGGAGCACTCACATGTCCTGCCGAGAGGAGGGAGCCGCGGGCGAGCGCGGTCCCTCGTCCCCGCGTGCCGCGAGCCCCTTCCCCGGCGCTGCTGGAGCAGGGTGGAACCAACGGGACCGCCCGGCCGGGGYGCCCGCCGCAGGCACTGGCCCAGGCGCAGGGGGACGTTCTGCAGACGGAGACCCACAGAACCCCCCATCATCCTCACCAGCTCCGGGGCTGCCTCGTCGCTGGGTCTGGCAGAGGGTTTGGAGGCTGCACAGGCGTCTGGGTGACAGAAGCCAAATGGACCGCGTCCCTCGGGAGTCTGGACACACACACACATAGTGCTGATGCTCTCCACGTTGCAATTCTGAGGCAGATTTTGGCGTGAGCGTCTCTTTTTCCCSCTGTCACTGGCGACAGATTTTGTGGCATTTGAATGAGGTTTTCTTCTTTATCATGCGTAATGGGCCATCATTAGGAGAGGCTCTTCTCCTGATGCCAAACRACTGCTGTGGTCTCAGCTGAAGACTCCTCAAAGCCAGTTCCCTGCGAGTGGGTGAAACGTCTCTGCCTACAGTAGGAAACGATTCACAGCAGCCTCCGAACGCTGCCCCCGGTGCSGAGATTCACTAATCCGGACTCACACCCGTCACGGGAACAGCGACTCCCCGCGTGCCGCGCGGCCATTCCCTGCCTCCCCATCCGCTCCTGTCCCTCCCCTCGGCGAGAACAGGCTCGGGGCCCATCACAGGGCAGCAGCGTCGCACTGCAATCCTCACGCGCGCCCAGGAGTGACCCTGCTGACTTCATAACTTAGGTCGTATTCCCTCACATCTGTCCCTAGCCCTCCTCGTAGGTAGCTGTGCAAACCATTGCGCTAGCATTGCCCTGAGCTGTATTTGCCCCTGCAAGACCCGGAGTCCTGGCTTGCTAAACTTCACGCCGTGGGACGGAGCTGCAGGGACCCGTTCTTGTCCATTCCAAACCTCGCAGCAGTGGGGACGGGGCCCCGTGCTCTGTCCCCTCAGCCTTGGCACTCAGAGGAGCGGGTGGGTGGTTCCCCGCGCACAAGGATTCCCTCGGGATTTGGAATGCTTCCCTYCTTTTCCAAGTCCACGTAAATATAAATTTTCTCTTAGCAGAGTTCTATTTAGAAAAGCAAACAAACGAGAAACGTAACATAAATTCTGTCTTGAAATATGRACTTTGGTGGGGCCATCCACYAGAGTAACCTGATAGAATTTATGTAYTTTTGGTAATGTATTTCAGACATTGTTCCTGACCAGGATATGCATTGGGTGCTGAATTGCTTGCTGCACTGACCRAAAACCAAGGTCRCAATGGAATTTATCACAGCTCCTTTTGCTCAGTAAGGAGACGTTTGTGTCTGTTTATGAAGGAGTATGAGGGGATGGAGAATACTGCATAATGTTCAGGAATAATGCCACATTTGTCTGTGCCCTGATATGATATGATTGATCTAATGTCTAGAAAATGGAAATGGAAAACAGCATCTAGAGAGCCAGGACGACACCAGCTCCCCGGTGGATTTCCTTTTATTGAAACAAATGCTGTCCATGTTTTATGACGTGCACAGTGATTCCACAGCRTAGCAAACCTAAGGCGTTCTTATTCGCTGCCCTGAGAACACTTGCTTTTGTTTTTTCGGTCAGATAAACGCTGTGAAGGGGGTGATGGAATCGCTGGTGCGGATTCGCTGCGATGTGCTGGAACCCCGCGTGTCCGCGGCGCCGCTGGGCACAGCGCGCACCGAGCGCGGGAGCAGAGCCCGCCGAGCCCTCCCGCGAAGCAGCTTCCACTCGGAAAACGCCGATTCGCGGCAACCCCRGTTTGGCAGAGCTTGCAAAGCCCTCTCTGTGAACGTTTTTTGTCTGTTCGAGCTTGGAAGGGAACCTTGTCAACTSAGAATAATCAATCCGTGGTGAGGAGGGCAGCCAGCTGGGCCAGGAAAAGAAAATGTGGCTCTCTAAGAGCCACTTGAAGTGATGGTGACACCAAGTTGCCCGAGATGTGGCTGCTGTGGAGGTTTGCTGTAAAAATGTGAACGGTTTTAATCGCTTGGCATAGTGTAAGATCATTTTGTAATTTCACTTTTTGCACTAAAGTCAACATTTTGACAAGGTTTGGGTAGACTTTTTGACAAAATGTCAGTAAAGTTTGACAAGGCTCTGACGAAGAACCAGACAAAATCAGCGGTTTTGGCTGAGTTTTGCTCTGAGCTTTGTTTTGTTGTTCAGAGCAAGGATGTACGAGCAGCAAAATTGCTGTTCCTTCCAACTCTGCAGGTCGGAAAGGAGAGACTGTGGGTCCCGGGCTGCCTTYTTGCAAAGAGGGAGAGGAAGGAGCACCCACAGCTTCGCTTTTCGGAGAAATCGGTGAGGGGGACACTCGGCTGTGGAGCCCGAGAGGTCTCCTTGGGCTCGGGGTCGGGTTGGGGAAGCTTGTGCCCAACCCAGTGTGAATTCCCCGTGGGAAGGAAGGGGGACACTGAGGTCCAAGTCCCCGGGAAGATGCTGCAGATAAGGACGGTATGTGGCAGGTTCCCAAGGACTCCTCAGTGTCATGCAAATCCTGTTTGTTACTAATGCAAATCAGAGGGCTCCAGCAATGCCTGATACTCATCCGCTGGCTCACACCTGCTTTTTATTTGCTGTTTTAATTCAGGCAATCGAGTCTCATCGTGCTCTCGCTGCCTCCTCGCCAGCGTTTGGAGAGGCTGAGCGTTCGTACGGTTTGGGTATGGATCAGGGCTCTTCAGCATTCCTCTGCTGTGATATGAATGAGGCATTCGTTTCAATAGAGCAGCGATGAAAAACTTTGTTCTTCTGAGGCACTGAGGGGCAGCGGAATGCAGYGTGGAGTGCGTTTAAAGATCCTCTGATTCACATAATGCGCGTCGCTTATGAAAAATGCAGTATGAAGAGAGCATGAGAAAATGGAGGTGCTCTTTCCCCAGCACAGCTTGTGGTTTTGTCCCGTATCAGGCTGAAAAACTTACAACTGCTTAAAAATATCCTGCAATTGCCAGCGCCTTTGTTTTCTGTCAGAGACTTGTATGGCTTGTTAGGCTCTGWACACTTGGATTGAATTTCCTGCAATCTTTTGGCTGTTTAGCACTGAAATAATGTAATCCAATTTTCTTTGTTGCCATAAAGGCCTTAATGATGGCTTCACAGGATATTGTAATCAGAATCTGCTGGATTTTCCCATATGTCAAAGTGACGTCTGCTTCAAATTCATCAGTGTCCTTGTGTTGTTATAAGCACTTGGGTAGTCTGGAGGTCATGCCTCGCCTCATCTGCCGGTGGGGAAGATGGATGTATCCAGCGCCGGGCTCTCCTGCAGCAAAACAAAACAGGCGCTTGCTTTGAATTCCTACTTTCATCTKCAGGTTATTGCAGCAGAAATGCGATCATCTCTCCTTTGCGCCCGTGCTGATAACGTCTTGCCTGCTCTGATTTTCCCGTTGGCATTTGCAGGAACAGTTTTAATTCCGTCCCGGCGTGTTGGGTGGATTGACCTTTCACGGCGCAGCGCTCGAGGGCCCCTCGCCGCCCCCCACGCAAGGCGAGCTCCGGGAACACCGGGATCGCCGAGCCGCTCCGAGGAAGCCGCGTGGGAAGGGGCAGAGCGCAGCACAGCACGATGATTTGCGGCCGTGCTTAGTTAACACAGGTGTTCCAGTTCAGAAGGAAGAGGGTGATATTTTTTGAGCGCTATTGACCCCTTCCTTCTCCGCTGTCCTGCTCCGTGTCGGATTCTCCGCGGAGGCCCRTGCGGAGGGCCAGGGCCGGCGGCTSYGGGGCGCGGGGCAGGGGACGCGGTGCCCGGCTGTGCGAGGGCGGCGTGTCCAGCAGGTCTCTCGCTTGCTGCCCGCGCCGGCCCCGCTCGGCCGCCACAGCGCCGAGGCACGTCCCTCGGGAGAGCGGCCGGGCGGCCGGCGCTGCTGCTATCCGTGTGGGCGATTTGGCCMAGGTGGAAGGGGTGAAACGGGCCCTGGGTGCTGCGAAGGGCCGGTGGAAGCCCCCGGAGCAGRGGTGCTGGGCCAGGGGAGCGACGCGTTCCCCAGAGCAGCTCCCTCGTGGGCAAGAGGTGCG
Organism: Eudromia elegans; assembly: GCA_003342815.1. Classification (NCBI taxonomy): domain Eukaryota; kingdom Metazoa; phylum Chordata; class Aves; order Tinamiformes; family Tinamidae; genus Eudromia; species Eudromia elegans. The sequence goes on along the minus strand of PTEX01000146.1, from coordinate 227,451 downwards.
GGAGCAGAGAGGATGCGCCTGGACTGGGGAGCCGTCCGGAGGGCAACGCGTTCCGAGGATGGAAAACAGGGCGGCTCACGTGAACCGAGCACAAAGGAGGACCCAAACGGCCAAGCAGCAACCCGCCACCCACGCTGCGGGCGCCCGGCCGCACGGAGCCCTGCTCGCCCGGCCCCCGGAGTGCCTCCTCCTGCACCACAGCCGGCCAGCGCCGCGCCGGCTTCTGTCCCGAGGAGGACAATTAAATCACGCCTTTTATTTGATCATTTCCCAAGGATCCGGACAGTCGTGGCTCCTGTTGACAAAGCGGCTGGTCTGTAATTCCTTGAGCATGCACGAATAGACGTGTAGGTTAGTCATGATAGGAAGGGTGGGGGTTGTTGTGCCATTAAAATATCACAATCAGATTGTTCAATAGGATTTCCAAAGCTTTCCAAACCCTCTTTTTAAAAAAAAAAAAAAAAAAAAAAAAAAAAAAAAAAAAAAACTAAAAAAAAAAAAAAAAAAAAAAAAAAAGTCAAAGATAAGTTAGAGCTCTTTTGCAGGCTTAATGACCAAATGTATTGGGAATTACTCTATTTTCCAGAAATAAAGTTGGAGTGGTGCGTGTCTAACCCTGGGAGCCCATTAGGAATGTCCTCCTCATAGCAAATCCAGCTGGGCATAAAATGAGCCCTTTTGTCTGAAGGAGTCGCTGAAGGGGGTGAATAACGGGAGAATCAATCTAGCCGAGCCTCTGAAAAGGGCCAGACACGGCCCTGGTGACAATAGGAAATATGCCTTAAAAGCCCAGCARTGAATGCAGCCGACGGCAAATAATAGCGTATTTCAGCAAGACCCGGGGGCGCTCCAGCCAAACCCCGCGCCTGGAGCGCTGCCCTTGCACGGGGCTGGTTTTCCCTATGTAATCGCGACGATAAAATCACAGCCCCACACGAATGCCTAACCTCGAGTGTGTTYGTGAGCAGGTCTCCCTGCCTCCGAGCACACTGGCTCTTGTCGCTCCAAACGCTCCTATCCCATCCTGCTGAACTATCATCTGCTTTCGTTAATAGCGTTGTACCACGGCCATATCTTTTGTTCCATGTTTAAAATCAAGTAATCGACATTTCTCCTAAGTTCTAATGACTAATTATTTGATAACATGCTCTATGCAATGTTGCTGCACGTGTGATGGGAATTTTCTTTGATCAGGGTAAATGATCAGGGTACATACAACAGCGGCTGGTACTTCCAGCAGTGAAAATACCGACTGCTGTTTGCATGTATGCAAAGTGAACGTGTCTGCAGGCAGCTCTTTAACGTCAGGCAGTAATGAGGAGGAAGCCTCCACAGAAGACAACAGGAGCTATTGCTCTCCCAAGGGGAATTCTCCTGCGAAAGCCTATCTTCCTGCCCTGTCTCCCATGGGTGCCACGCTGCCCGGCCGGGCCGCAATCACTCCAGGGGAGGGTGCACATAGGGCAGAGCCGGGTAGCCCATCCCGTGGTCTCCAGGGGGAATCTTCAACGTGCTCCTAAGCCAAAGGTCCTTTTACCTTTTGGAAGAGCACCCGCGCCCCAGCACAGGTTGAGCTGCCCTCAGCGAAGCGGCGGCGAGGGCTGACACCAAGGAGGGTTAAGGACACGCGGCCGCTCGGTTGCTTAACGCAGGCCCTCGGTGTACTCAGTGGAAGATCAAAAAGATTGATTTTAATGCCCACGGGTGTCCGGGTGGATTGACAAGCAGGTATCCGTGTGCCATCGCGTCCGGCTCTCCGCTGTGTTCGCAGGCGCTGGCCTGCCGGGCGCATAACGTGTCTTCACTGAGCCTTGAACCAGGCTCCTAATAGCGTTCCCAAGTCGAGCTGCATGAAATATGTTGTTCAAATATTTCGTTCTCCAAGAAAATAAGAAATCAGATCCATCAACATTGTTTGCAAATTCCTCTGTAACTCACCAAGGTTTTTTTGGCTGAAAAGAACCCTATATAAATTCATTCCAGCAATTCCCAAATGCATCATTTGAATTTTGTTTTAGAAGAGCATTTTGCAGGCCTATTTTAACCCTAAAACGACAAAAGGAGCTAAGATGAGCCTTCTCCCCATCCTTTTTTTGGATACTTTGCTTTCATGACATAATATTAATAATAGCAGTTAGTTTTTTGGAGGTGATTGCGCCCCGCAGTTCTCCAGCTCAGCAGCAGAAGCGCAGCCGTACCCGAGGCGGCCCCGTCACCAGCCAGCGCCCCGGCCCGCGGGCTCGGTTCGACTGCTCSTTTTCATGAAACGGCACCAAAACAGGCTTTGGGAACACCGTGATTTGACAAGTCCTGGCAGAGCAGAAATGTTATTCAGGATGTTATTTGAAACTCAGTTTCTGTTGGAGCTCTTGGAGGGCCTCAGTGGCTCTAAGAGAAGCCTTGGGTCACTCTGGTGCTGAAAGTTGGGTCCTCTCCCTTCTTGCCCAGCTCGTGCAGGAGCCCCATCTCCGAGGGCTGCCTGGACACACTCGTTGTACCCGAGTAAATCCCAGAGATTTACTGGTTGGGCAGATGGGAATTCAGCACAAGAGCGTTATAAATACAAGTGCCRGCTGGGGGTTCCTGGAATTGCCACCTCTCCAGAGATTTATTCTGCTTGTGGTGTCACTTTATGGGGATTGACTGCTTTGGTCGCACATGAGGGGTCACCCTCATTCTGCTTTATAGCAGGTATAATTTAAGGCTTCACGGAACGTGAACCTTGCTCACCGGTTGGAGCGCCTTCCCCTCGCCCTTCCCCTGGATTGCTGCCTGGTGGAGACGCCGGCCTCGCGTTGGGTTTAGCACGGGCCTGCCTGGGGTGGCTCTCCAAGAGGACAGCCAGGTTGTCAGGTGGCAGCCGTGCCTTTAAGCAAGAACTCAGTACTTTGTTTGAGAAAAGGTCCCGTCCTCAAGCATCACCGCTATGGCAAACGATCAAAATATTGTGTATTTCATCTGGATTGGTTCTCCTGAAAGATCCCAGGTTKGTGTTCTCATCTTCTCTTTGCCTTTGGCTGGATGGCTGCGCCTTTTCCTTTCTTCTTCTGCACGTTGCCCTTTCATTAACTCTTAAGATTATTAAATAAAATCATTTCTACTTACTGTTCTTTCCCCCTGCTTACCGTGATCTCCCCGGGGAGATGGGAATCTTTCCGTGGATATCGTGTCTCCCGAACAACGCTAACAGCAGTGCCCGGGGAACATGATACGTGCAGTAACTGCTGTCGTTAGCGAGCTCATGCAGCCGAGCAGGGAGCCTCTAAACGCTCTAAAAGCGTTGCAGCGTCTTCTGCGCGGCCGCAGCCCCGTCCTCCGTTCACGAGCTCCGTTTCCAGCGCCACAGATGCCCTCCCGGATCGAGGCCGTGTCAGAAAGGGATGTCCAAGACGGGGGGCAGACCCGGGACGCCGCTCGCAGCGGCCCGAGGAGAGGCCGCGCGGGACCCGCCGCGTCGCTCCTGCCTTTGCTTCCCCTTCCCGTGGGCTCCAGCGAGGGCGACGGTTCCAAACGCATCCACCGCTTCCACGGGGCGCCGACTGTGCCGAGAGCTTTAATTGGCTCCCAAAGAAACCGGCCCGTGGAAGATTAATAGCTCTACTGATGGCGGCAGCGTGCTTGAGCCGCGCGTGAGCGGGGCTGCCGCGCACATCTGAAGGCCATCACACTCCTCGCACATGAAAGTCAGAGCACACCACGTTTCTTGTGTTCCCCCTCGCTCCGCATTTTCATTTGTGTTCTGCATATGTAAAACGAGGCTCTGCAGAAGGAGTGGGGGAATAATGAGGGTCAGATGGCAGGCTTCTTGTATGAAGCACTCCCTTGTAACCTTCAGAATAATTTCCAATGTTAGTGGGTAATCAAAGCCAAGGATAAACATAAGATGAAAAAAAAAAGAGAATTAACAATACAYGCCAGCAAGCAAATGTCAAGAACAAGGGGTTTAGCATGAGAATACCACTTATTTTTGCTCCCCAGGAAATGTTCAGAGAGACTACAGGTCRCCTTAGACATTGTAGATAGGTACAAAGTGATGTAGGCGACAGGAATCTTTCTRTTCTTTGCAGAATTTGGCACCAAAGGCACCTTTATATCAGAAAAGGCCTAGGGCATAAATTCAGCTGTGAGACCTCAGCTAATAGATGGCTGTATCCATTGGTGCTGGTTGGTGACACAGGGAGGCAGCCAGGAATTAACCTGCTAGCAGTGAGTGTGCGGGAAGGGAGAACTCATTCCGGCTCCCGAACATCCCCAAAGGGGCTCCGTGCGGCCTTGCCGGGGCTCCGTGCGGCCTTGCCGGGGCTCCGTGCGGCCGTGCACGCCGCCCGTCAGCAGGATGATCTGCAGGTTACGCTGGCGGCAGCACCCCAAGCACAGGGCGCAGAGCTGCGCTGAGAGCAGGCACGAATCCGAGCATCCGGGTCTCTGAAGCCAGAGACTTYGCTTTGCTGGTCGGCTCCCCGTCCCAGGGCAGTTGTTTTGTTCTATATTTTAACAAACTCTTTTTCCCTGAAGTGTCCAAGAGAACAAACTGGCTGTGGGAGATGTGGCTTTGGGAAGGTCCCTCTAAACCTCCCAGAGACGAAGATGTTTTTCAAACACACCTGAGGAGATACCTTGATACCTCTGAGGAGCCCCTGGAGTGACAGACGGGCAGACCTCTGCTCTTCTTGTTTAAACACTCTGCCGAGTGACCTGAACCCCATGGGTACTGCCGGTAGCGCTGGCGGCCACCGGTGAAAGCGAGACTGTAAACAAAAGTAAATCAATACCTCGTTTAATACCTGCTAAACGCGTAAGGGAGAAGGCTGAACACAGCCCGGGTCTCGAGGAGGGCTCCTTCCTCCTCAGGTCTGTGTTTCCCAGGCCAGTTCCTGTGTGGGGCTGCTCCGGAGGGCCGGCCGGCTCGCTCCGCTCAGCTCGGGTGGCCGCTCTCCCCTCCTGCTCCTTTGGGCGCAGGTGAAGGAAAGGCCGCCACTGAATACAGTACAAAAGGCTTGAAAGCTTGAAACCCTTGGGGGAAGCTTGGCTGCATCCCATGGCCAGGGAAATGGTGCTGCAGACTGGTCAAAGGGCAGCTGGATTTGGTGGCTGGAGGTGGGCTCAGGAGCAGAGCCTGTGCAGGAGCCCCCGGAGGTCTGCGCACCCCCAGCGGCCAGCACCATGCAGAACCAGGAGCTGCCGGGCACCGTGCAGGACCACGAGGAGCCGGGCACCGTGCAGGACCAGGAGCCGCTGGGCGCTGTGCAGGACCACGAGGCAATGGGCACCGTGCAGAACCAGGAGCTGCCGAGCACCGTGCAGGACCAGGAGCCGCAGGGCGCCGTGCAGGACCACGAGGCGCCTCCATTTCCGAGCACAGTCCCTCCATCCTCGTCCTTAGGCGGGACAGCAGCCGCGGGGGCGGGCGGCCCCCGTCTCGCTGCGCTGCGGTGCCGACGCCTCGGCAGGACCGGGGAGCCCGGGCGGCGGCGGCGTTAGGAGGGGGTGTCTCGCCGTGTCCGCTGCAGACCTGGAGCCGCCTCTTGGCTGCTCTCCAGAACACAAACACGCTTCAGGGCCGGCCCTGGGAAGTCATTTAAAACGTGCTAGYGCTAACGTGGGGAATTTGGGACTCCTGAAGCCCATGGCCCGAAAGGATCGTTGTTTGCCATCTCATTAGCCCTCTCGCTGAACTCGGGTAATGGCCTCCCTCGACTTTCCCACCAGTATCTCCTTAGCTAATGGAGCTGAGCAGGRAAACCTGCTGCAAGCATTAAATATTTTCTGATCAGTCATATGCTTAACTATGGCTCTGTGGGGTCATATTTACGTTCTGCGGAGCGATGAGGACCGATTCTCATGTCACAGCTCGSAGCCGTAAGGACGCTGCCGTCCGCAGAGACCAGCGAGCGGGGCTGCGTTCGGCTGGGGCCGYCTCCCCGCCGCACGTGGGTCACTCCTGGCGGGTCCGCAGCCGGTCCYGGTGCAGAACCACGCGTGCTACAGCGTGGAAACCGGGGACCTGGTGCCCTCAGCCGTGACCGGCTTCCCAGCCGTCCTCTTGCAATCTTATTTGCTGAAAAATTGAATTAAATTGCATCATTTCGTTGCAACGCTGGAAAATTACTTTAAAATTATAGCCAAGCTGCTGTAACGTGTGTTGGGCTGCCGGGACGCTCTTGCTTTCCCCTCATCCCCTTGCCCGTTCTCACCAGAGCTGGACACACGTCGGAATCCTGAACCACTCTGTTTGCTAAAGAGCACGTGAGATCCAGTGGCATCACTCTGCGCTGCCCTGCTGTGATCACTTGCTACACAGGGTCTCAAACAGCAGCAGATTCTTCCCAGGGTAGCTGACGTCGCCGTTGCTCGTTATCTCGCTCTCAGCAAGCCCGGGGTCCGGGTGATCCGGGTTCCTTCCAGACCCACCACTTCCCACTCGTCTGCGCAGTGCGGACAGGGACAACCTCATCCGAACGACTCCGGGCTCCGCTCGGCCATCGGGAGCTACAGCATGAGTGAGACCGTCTGCCAACAAAAGGTTTGTGTTGGAAGGAGCAAGAATGAACTCTTACGATTCCTCCACCCTCTGGAAGGAGCACGGGTACCTCCATCACACGTACCAGTAATGCAGCAATAGGAAGTGCTACCTCAAAGAAACCGTGGTCCAAACCTGTGAAGGGGAAGGAAGGGAAAAGGCATAGGCAGCAAGTGCACCAACGTCAGGGACGTACGTATATACCTTTGGAAACCTAGGGCTCCAGGAGCTGCGGGCTGAGCCAGCTGGATCCCGGGGCTGGGTGGGCACCACGCTGCAGTTCCTGGAAGGGAGAAGCACGTCTGGGTCTGTYGATAGTTGAACAGTTTGAGTTTTCAATGAATTCAGGTAAAAACACRTACCAAATGATTTGATGCTGTGTCTCCCTCGCCCTTCCCCGTGCTCCGTTTCTCGGCACGGGGGCGGTGGGCGACGCGGCCGACGTGCTGCTGGGCACGGCAGGAGCTTCCCGCGCCCCCGCCGCAGGCTCCGGCTTCCAGGGCCCGGCAACGTCACCGGCGTGCGCGCCCCTTTGCGAGGGGCGAGGGAAGCCCACGGAAAACACGACGAGCTTCAAACGAAGGGAGCAAAGTGTGGGTTGGCCCTGGCTCTCTGGGTGGGAGCACCGTGCCTCGGATCCAGCCCTCGCCCTGGCTGCAGGCAATCACGCAACCCGCGCCCGAGGACAGTGACGGATGAGCCTCATCAGTCCCCCGCTGCGACCGCCCGCTTTCCGAATATTAATCAGAAAAAACAGCTCCCTGATTGCCATTTGAATTGTGCAAAAGATATATTTGTCTGGTGGCGGCCCGCGATGCTTGGATGCGGCGTAGGATCGCGGCTCCTGAAGGGAGCTCTGCTGCTGCCTCTCCCAGGAGCCGGGAGGGCTCGTCCAGCCCATCGCGGCGGTTCGCTGAGCTCTGTTGTTCTCGCTCCGCACGCGCATCCATTCAACCCGGGTCGGCGAGTAGGTGGTAAAGTGTAGGCTCTGTTTGCTGGTTCCCGTGACTCAGACGCTGCCGGGGGTCCCCCGCGCCCGCCTGCGTTGCAGAGATGGGATTTGTGCTGGTTGTTTTTGAGAGCTGCTGGGCAGGAGCCTCCCGCCAGGCCCGCACTGGGGCTGCAGAGCTGCAGCCGCCTCTCCCCTCCGGCCTCCCTCCCTCGGGGACTGAGACTCAACCACGTCAGGCTGCGTTCTCCCCGCTGCAGGACGGGCCCCTCGGGATGGGAAATGCAAAACGGGCAATGGATTCACACTCCCCCTGGAGAAAGGTCCTAGTCTGGGGGTGGAAATGGTGCAGTGCCTCCCTGGTGCAAAGCAGCAAGGGCAGCGGCTTAGGGAAACACCAGATGCAGCTTCACAGGATGCACTTTATATTTCTGGGTGTTTATTAATGTAATGTCATTTATAATCACCCTAAAACTCAAACATCAGCACTGTAAACAGCTCTCTGCAGGCTAAGGCCCGCGTCAACAGAGATCAAGGGACACTTTGCACGTGCTCCGGCAAATGGAGCGCGGGGTCTTGTAAGTGCCTAATAAAACATGCAAAATTCTGCAAGTCCCTTTCGAACAGCCCCACGTGCCCGGGCTCCCTGGGGCTGCCGCACGGGCCACGGAGGTGCGAGGCAAAGGGGATTTCACTCTGTTGTCGCTGCTACCTGGCAGAACTCTTTAACCACTGAAAATCTTAAATCCAGCTTTAATAATGCATCCAGGGATCCGGCCCCCTTGTGAGCCAGGGAAACGTGCTCTCTTCAGAGGGCACTCGTGCAACGTCCCCCTTCAGTTAACTGAAGCTTGTGTCTCTTCCTACAAGTTTTTCCACCTTGTCTGAAGAAAAAACGTCTAAGTTATTCTGCCATCTGGCTGTTGTTTTCTTGATACTCCAATTCCATAATTAAAACGATTTAATTTGCTACAAGCTTCTTTGCAATCCGTCCGTTATCAGTAAAGATTTCAGCTGCACGAGCTTGCACACGGTTATTTCAGTCTGTGCTCTGTCATTCTTCCTCATATGGATATTTTCCCACTTGTGTGGGTATGACGATATGGGGCAGAGCGCGGAGCACAGACGCACGTCCACGCAGGCACGTTGTTGTCATAGTCATAAGTAAAGCTTTAGCAATTCACCYCGAGGTCAAGAACATGTTTGTGTACTCCGGTGTTGCAGCAGTAGGTTCAAAGCAGCTTCAAAACGTAAATGCAGTTAAAATCTTTTGCCATCTCTCTCTGATCTCCCTGCTAGTGAAGTAGTCCTCTAATTTCATTAAAGATTTTAACAACAATAACAAAAAAGCAAGATTGATTTTCATTTTTGGTCTTGTTGAGCATCATTCGCCTCTGATATTTTTGCCTTTACGGGTTCAATTAAGGCACTAAAGGTGCATTAGAATGAAAATCTGTGTTTTTAAATCTCTGGGCACCGTTGGCTGGACCTAATGGATGCTCCGTCCCATAGAGCTGGGAAATCACAGGGCACCCAAGAGAAGGACCCTGCAGGTCCATGCTGGCAAGGACCCAGCCTGGATCCACAACCCTCAGCCCCACTCCATTCCCATTCCATCCCACAATCCCCAGCCCCATTCGCCGTGGGGCTACGGAGCAGCTTTCCTCCGCATGCACTTGTGTGGGAAGGGAGCATATGGCCTTCTCCTATGGCCTTCTCCTATGGCCCTCTCCTACCTACCTGCTTTTTCATTCAATGCAAAATCCTAGAGACTCCCCTTTGATGTCCGTGGCCCTGGGCGGGAGCTGCTGCTATCCTGAGGCTGCCACCGGCATAAATCCCCGTCAGACCCAATTTTCTCTCCGGTAACACCTTCCAGCAGCAGCAACTCATTAGCAGCACGGGAGAGCTATAGCATCTTCCTTGCCCTTGCAAACTGTTATGCAAATATCTTTCGCTGACAGCATAAATACATTCATTTTAGTGTCGCACTAATTGATTTTAGCTCATTAGGAGTGATTTTGCCCTAATTTGATAAGGAAGTGTGAAACTACTTTTTTTTTCCCAACAGCAGGTTTGTTATTTGTTGAGGTATTAAGAAAGTGTTAATTAGACACAGTTCTTCTGTCGTGTTGACGCTTTCAGGAGTATTCACCGTACAGGGCAAGCAGGCTCCGAGACACCCGTGCCTGTTGCTCAATGCAGTTAGTCAAATTAAGTTAATTAAGCTAGCACAGCAGGCACGTGGCACATATGGATGGGTGTCGAAGAGAGCGGCACACCCCTTCGGGTCTATTTTGTGTGTGTTCTTGAAGAGGAAAGGCTTGAATTTCTCTGAGGAAATGACATTATTTGCTCCGTGCTTTGCTTGGGACAGATTTTCCCYATTCTTTACTGCATTTCCTGGTGGCAGAGGCCCTCTAGGGTTATTTCATCGTGCTCCAGGAAATATGGAGAGGGCTATAGAGAGAGAGGTACACGGAGGGGGCTCCGTATGCCAGGGATCCCTTGTTTTCACTGGCAGAGCCAACCCTGTGGCTTGGGGGACAAGGAAATGGTGAGAAAAGTCCCTGTTTCGCCACCGCAATGGGGTAGACCTCTTGGCTCGGTGCGGCTGATGTGGATCCCCCAAGTGTTTCTAAGGACCCCCTGGATCAAGGGTGGTTCGAAGGAATGTCTATTTTACTGGGAATCTCAGTGTTTCAAAACCAGTCTCTGTTTCACTTGACATAAAGCCAAGGATTTTCAATTTCTCTGTGAAAGTTTAAAAAAAGAAGGGTTGTGAAAGCACCGCTTCCTTTCTTTCCAGAAAGAGAGCTGCCAAAAGAAAATTATTTCATTTTTTTTCCTAATGAACTAATCACTGCCATAACCTGGAAAAACAAACAAACAAACAAGCAAACCCAATTGCCATTACGGGCAACAAAAGCCCAGTGAAAATCCGTGCGGACGAGGATGCCCAAATCCCCATCCCTCCTTGCAAGGCACCTCATCCCAGCCTCTGGACTGGTCCACGCTGGAGCGCAAACAGGCCTTGGAATAACATGTCACAGCTAAGGGAGTGTGACAGCCTCGTGCCGTGACCCCAAGCACGTCTCTTAACAAGTTTATTTGTTCTTTTTTTCCGGATAATTTTTGTTACAGCAGACATGAAAGGACCGAAGCCCCACACTTCAAACCTGGGTGGAGATTCTAATCTCGGTTTGGGCAGGAATGCCTGGATCACATTTCCTCTCTTGATCGTTTGCAGGCCTGGCCTCCCGGCTCAAAAATCTGAAGTTTCGCTGCCTTTCTGCACAGGGGCTGAATCCCATGGGGCTCCTGGCCTGACCGGGGTGACAATATGGCCAAAGAGGCACCAAAACCCAGTGTTAGAACAAGGTGCAGGGAACGGCGTGTTCGCATGAGCTCCGTTTCACCCGTTTTGTAGCAAACCAGAGTTGTGCAGGGGATGGTCCAGCGGGTGTTTGTTAAAGGCTGGAAATTAACATGGCTAATAGGTAGCAYGGGATATCCAGGGGAAAAAAAGATTCAAAATATATCATGTGAAGCACTAAGCAGGAATATGTGTTAAGAGAGAGGTTTTTATGATAAATGAGCCGTTTTTACCACTAATCCGCGTGCAGAGGGTGTTCCAGGCAGCGCAGTAACACAATATCCAAAGCTACGTTTAAATACTTCACGACATTGGCAGAGGAGTGGTTTTTCCCAAGGTTTGAGCGCTAGGAAGTCCCACGGGCGGCGTCTATGGAGGCGGCCCTCGCGAGGGGCTGCCCCGCGGCCGTGCGGGCCCGTGCCCACCGCGTGCCCTTTGCCACCGCGTTCCCACCGCGTGCCCTTCGCCACCGCGCTCCAAGCGGCTTCCAAGGCCGCCGCCGCGCCGGGACGCGCTGCCTCTCTCGCGGCATCAGCGGAGAATTCCGGCTCCTTGGACCTCGCCGCTAGCGCGCGCTGGTTTTCAACCTCTTTGATGGTTCAGGTTATATTTGGTTGACAGTGAAATGACAGGTATATTTTTATGACTGCTACTTTTAGCTTGACAGAACGCATTCATTGCCAAAATGAGTACGATTGGTCAAATTATCATATTAACATTAAAGTTACTATTATTAGAGTATTTTTTTTTCCCCAGGATTTCTAGTCCTAGACTTTCTAATGTGCTTTGTAAGCCAGAACATCTCATGTGAGGGCAATTATTTCTACTAGGTCCAAAGTGCAGAGGAAGAGGCTCGGGAGGCGATGCAGGCACTGGGCTCGGGGAAAAGGCAGCGGCTTTGCTSTGGCTGGGGCTGCTGAGGTGAAAAATCGGGGTTAAAAATCTCTTTCTTTACAATCCCTGCCGTAAGGACCAAAATTACCGAGTACCCAACCCCAGAAATGGCTTCCTTCAGTCCTGTCCTTACCAGACCCCTTCTTAATTGGAGKTCGTGCAAATTACCTTCTGTGTTATATCGAAGGATTTGGTTTGTGCCCTTCCTGGCGCCCCTGCTTCCCCGCTGTGCGGGAACCCCGAGGCCAACAGGCTGCCCCACTTTTGTGAGTGGTGGGCGAGCCACAAYGAAGCGAGTGCCCGGGCTAGTTAACTCCGTCTGGGGAAGGGGGCCGGGGTTTCTCCCCCCGCAGGGGCGCCCCGAGCCCTCGGAACCTCTGCGGCACCGTCGAGGGTGGAGGAGAGTTACGAGGCCAACCCAAACCTCCTCCCTGCGCTCCAGGGATTCCCCTAATCTCCACRCGTCTCAGCTTCCTAACCTGCAAATCTCTGCTAGYGYTTCTTCCAAGAAGCTGCCTCTTCRYGCTGACATGCGTGCTAACGYCCGTGCACGCAGCCGTCCGTGCGGCCGTGTGCACAGCGCRCCTGCRTCCCCGCAGACGTCCCCGCGGACGCCACGTGTGCGGATAGCTGCGTGGTGCTTTGCTCCTCGTGCCCGGGCAGCGCCGTGCCGAGCGATGCCCTCCTGGTCGCACCACGGTGCAGGATCCAATCTAATGGAAACATCCCCCTCCACATGGGAATATGGACACCAGCCGCGCCAGGGTGACCCTCTGGGGATGCCCCAGCATGTGCCACTGCAGAGCAGACGCCGAGACAAGAGCAGGACAACCAGGCGAGCTGGGGACGGAGCCTCCGGCTGCACCAGGCAGAGTTCAGTCTGGTCAAGGGGAACCAGGCGGCCTGAACTGTCTCCGATTAAGATATAGCGAAGAAGGGCAGGATTTAAGGATTCCAGCAGTCACACTGATGGGCAAATTTGCTCTTCCGTGTTTCCAAAGCCTCTCCAGGTGCCTGCAACCTTTGGCTTCTAAAACCATTCTGAAGAAAAAAATAGTTTTTAGTTAATTAAATGTCCAGCCTAGGTATTCACAGTACGCGATGCACTTACAGTAAGACAGTGAGGAAAGCAGAAATTGTAACTGGCCTCACTGAGCCCAAAATAAATCTGTGCCAGGGTTTGCCCTCGGGTGAACAGCACGACGTCCGAGAGACACGCAGGACTCCGAGGGGAGCAGAGATCCTAAAAACACGTAGCCTGCGCCCTGTTCCTTTAAACCTGCCCAAACAATGCAAGCAGCACCTCAAGGACACAGGGAGCACATGGTTATCAGTAAATATACATCACTAATTGGATTGTGTAAATCCTGGGAAAAGGTCATCTTATCCCACCATAAGAGCCACCGAAAGAATTGACTTGGAGAAGGGAAGCGCTGAAAGGAATATTGTCAGAGTCTCTAAATATCGACCCTGCCTGTCCCCGTCTCTCCACTGCTCTTCTATCTATGCGTTTTCCATAGAAAGCAGCTTGGAATGAAATAATATGGATTAAAACATGATAAAATCACCAGGTGACCTGGTACAACTGACGAGGTTAATGGTGTCCCATCCTGACGGCTGGTGCAGATGCTGCACACGGGGTGTGCGCCCGTCGTGACGGATGTCCAGGGTGTCCCCAGCTCTCACAGGCCACCCGGGTCTCACCCTGCATAAGGGACCCCAGCACCCAACCTGTTCTGGGTCCTGCAGCCTTGCACAGGGAGCTGGACCGGGCTCCAGGGCCGCCCATCCTCTGTTGTGCCTAGGAGAGCAGTAAAGGATAGACGAGATCCTGGGATTTCACCAGGATAGTCCATTTTATTAATAGTTTTGGGGGCAACATATAGAAAATGTATTCCAAAGCGGCATGTGGAAACCAAAGGGGATGGAAGCGTGAGGTGGCGCGGGYGGGTGCAGCGAGGTCTCGGCGGCCGCGGCGCGCGACCCTAATGCGGGCGGACACGTCGTTACCTCCACGTGCGCCTGCCGGCCCAGCGGAGGGGAAAACGCAGGGAGACACTCGGAGCGGCTCCGACGGCCGCGCGGCGCGGGGGGCGCGATCCATAATGGGAATTGGCAGCGGAGGCGGGAGGCCCCTGCAAAGCAGGAGACGGAGCATCGCCCGGAGAAGTTAATTGCTGCTCCGTGCATTATGCATGAGGTTTGATTTTGTGTGCATTAGTCTATTATCAATGAAAAGGAGTAGGGAACACGTGTTGTCCAGCATCAGAAACACTTATTTTGCTCCCCAGGTGCCCAAGCTGCTGCAGCCGGCTGTGCCGATGCCCAAAGCCTGGGGCTGTTTAGTGGCCACGGCAGCAAAGGGTGTCTGCTCTGGTGGCCGCGTTGCTGCTTGTGGAGGGCACGAGGCTCAAATAAAGCAAACGGGGCTCCGGGCCCCCTGGAAACCTAACGACAGCATTAAAACAGTGCTATGTTGCACCAGGGAAGAACCTGGGCAATTTTATGCGGAGAAGGAAGAGGGCAACCCTCTGACGTGGAAACATTACTTCTTTTGAAATTTAAATTTAGAAGCCACAAAGTTGTAGGGTTGCTGTTGTTTGCCTTTGTTTAGTCCTTACTGTGGGTTGGATTCTGCCCCCAATACCAAAGGTCTGCAGAATCCCTCTCTGTGGGGGCACAGGGCTTTGGAAATCATACAGCAACCAAAGGGTACTTGGAGACACCGTCACAGCTGAATTAGCTGCAGGTGGGCGAAAGAAACTGCACAAAATCCTGGGGCTGGCGTTTGGAGCCCCGTTTAGTTCAATGGCCAGCAAGGATGGGAAAAGGCTGATTTACGGCGTAGGTATAAAATATGCAATCAGGAAACCAGCTCCTAGCAGGGCTCTGGTCAATGCAGAAAGATTTCAGGGCGAGGAAAACCCGGATACCGCAGCCAGGCTCGAGTCCATCCATGGGGCTGTTTGGACACGGACCCCACGGGGTTGACGGCACCGCATCTTCCGACAGGGCCTCGTGTTAAACACCTGGGGAGCAGAAACTCCTCGTGCGTGAGCGACGGCGGAGGACGCAGGGCACAGAGAGGCCATGGAGAGCCCTGCACTGAATCCCCGTCCCTCGCGTGGAGGGATGCGTCGTCCCCCCGCGCGGCTGCAGGAACGGGGGGCAGGATGGGCGGGACGGGGCGACGGGCCGCGGTGGCCCCGTGTGCCCCCGGCACCCGTGTCCCTCGGGGAGCCCCGAGCTCTTGGTCGCTCTGCGGTTGTGCTCGTTGTGGAGGGACGTGCCTGAAACGGCAGCGAGGAGTTAACGGTTGCCGGGTAGATCTAATTAACAGGTCTAATTAAAATGCTGTGCACACGCAAGGAGAGAGGGAGGGTGCCCCATACTGGGGTGCTCGAAGTAAAAGTTATTTAATGTGTGCAATTTAATAACACAGTTATTTTGTTGGGAGTTTTTTCAACGAAATGCCCTTCAATAGCTGAATTTTGGTGTAGACACAGAGGCTGCCTACAAATACTCGTTTGGACTCAGTAACACTCGACCCTCGCTGCTTTTTAACACCGGCACCATGTCAGGGCAGGTACAAAGATGCTTTTTCCTCCAASCATTTGCAGTAATAGATGAAGAAACAGTGGGATGGAAACTGCTTTTCCAAGAGCGAGGGGATGGAAGGGCTTCCCAAAGGAGATGCATAGCCAAAAATCGCAGAGAGCACCTGCTAGTGGTGCCCCAGGCTGCTCTGCGACGGGGATTAAGGACTTAAAGAAGGAAAAAAGCGGCTGTTCTTTAAAGGAAAAGATCAGTTTCTAACCAAATTCCCCAAGATTCACCCTGGAAACCTGTCCGGTCCCCGCCGGGCACCACACATGGCTCGATCCTGTTCCGCAAACCCAGCGAAGCGCCTAAGAAACAGAAGCAAAGCAAACTCGCAGGCACTTCACACGGGATAAGACCACATTAACATGCATTAAAATTGACGTGCATTTGAAATATTGAGGCAATGKTTTGCCATCGCGCTGGAATTGGCGCTTTGTTTTGTGGTTTTTACAGGTTAGCAAAGCCCTGGGCCTCTGCCCATTCCCGTGTCTGAAGCACRGAACCTGTTCTGCTGAACTTTCAGACTTGGTGACTCTTCATGCTCTGCAGTAAATGCATTTATTTGCTTCTTGGCATATTCCTCCATGAGATTTGGTTTCTCCAGGTGCTGCTATGGGAGCTGTGGCCTTGTGTTGGTGGGAAACACGGTGAGTAACAGGATCATCCCAGGAAACACAGTTAGTGCCTGGGAATCGGGGCCAGGAAGGGCCTGTGGTTTAACAGCCCCCCAGCATTTTAGCRTTGGGAGTGATCACAGTCATTAAACTCTGCTTCCTTTCTATCTGCTTTGGGAGCGGGGGCTCCGTGTGCCCCTTTCCCCAGGAAAGAAGGGGATCGGAAGGCAAGGGGCGATGTGCCGGCCGCCTCCTTGGCCGCGTCCCCGCGGCGAACGCCCTCGAGCGGGTTCGTCCCGCGGCGCCGTGCCCGGGTTTGAGGAGCGGCTCCTCGCGGAGCGTGCCAAGGCAGGAACGCTGCCAAGGGAGTCAAACGCTCAGCGCCGCCGGGACGCGCGTCCCCTCGCGGGTGTCCGTGACGGCGACTCCGCACGGGATGGGTTTGCAGTTAGGTCATTTCTAAACTCTCCTGGCTTCCAGGCTCGGGGGCTGGGCTTCCTTCACCTTGTCCTGGTAAACATYGGTAGTGGATTCTGCAAATTCTAACAAATTTACGGCTTCACCTCATAAATGAACTGACAATGAAACAATGTGCGCTGAAATATAGGTTATATTTTCTCACTTCATTACGTGGTTTGTGATGGTTGGAGTAGCCTATAAAATCGGAACAGACCGGAGAGCTCTGGTCAAATATGGTCATTTTTAGACACATATGGCCAGTGCCTATGCGCAATTAGAGCTAATCCTAGGGTACACAGTTTATTATTCAGTCTAGTTCTTTTATGTTCCCCATATGTATTTAATTTTGTAAGCATTACATACCTACTTTTCCTGATTTTGTACATTTTTTTCCTCATAAAACCAGTAAAATATTTAAGCATTAAAGGATAGTCGTGTGATGGCTTCATTTGAAAGCAATGTCATATGGACAAAGTTCAGTGCAGCCCTCAGCTGTTCTTAATTTATTGTAAATATGATTGAAATGTTATCTAAGCTTTTTTCCCCCCTATGCTTAGCTCTTTATTCCCTGGGTTATTCTGGCAAAAGCCCTTCGGAAGTGGTTGGATGCAGCAGTGGGGGGACGTTTCTTTCCCATCCATATGGAGAAAGCGACGGCCGATGCTGTAGTTTTCTTTAGGTAATTGCTGGATCTGGTACAAGACTCCCTGGGTGTGAGGGAATAACCTGGAGCGGCAGGAGCTGAGGGATCCCGGCTCCGGGAAACTCTCCGGCACGTTGCAACTCTGCAGCAAGGGGCATTGCAGCAGYGGTGCCTTCCTGGGGCTGAGAGCAGCCCCGTGGCGCCGGGTCTGCCCCCGTCCCAGCCGCGGTGGCTCCTGCAGGGGCCCCTTGGCTGCTCTTGGGGTGCAGAAGCGTCTCCGGGCCAGCCGCAGCGCCAGGAGCTGCCGGGCGTCACGGCCAGGCCGCGCTCTGTCCTCTGGGAAGGTCCTCAGATGAGCAGAGGGGCCCAAGGACCCAAAGAAAGGCCCAAAGGGCCGGAGGGAGCAGCCGGGCCGGCCACCCGGCTCTGTGCTCCTTTGAGCAAGGGCTGTTAGAGCTGGGCGGGAGAGAGGCGCTCAGGCAGGGTCTGCTGTCAGCGCTGGGGTGTTTCAACCTTTTTAGTCAGTTCATCACAATTTTCCCACCTCAAAATCCAGGCAAAACGCAACCCGACGGGCGGTGAGAGCCGCGCGCGCCCACGTGCAGCCCGCGCGCGGTGCTGGAGCACGGCCCGTGGCTGCCGCGGGGCGCGGGGTGCCCCGGGAGCAGCACCCGGGCGAGACGGGGGGCGGCTCTCCGGGGGTCGCGTTTGTGTTTCCGTGCCGCTCGTGCTGCGAGAGGGATGGCGGGGAGGAGGAGGAATTCRGGATCCGAGCAGCTTTGCAGCCTGGGAAGGAGGTTTTCCAGGGAAAACCTGCGTGTTTCCACATATCCTCCGAGGTGGGCAAGCAGGTTAACAGCTTCCCCGGCTTTTTCCAGGAAAACAGGCAGGACACATGGACAGCAAGGCCACCAACAAGCCTGCTGCAAAGCAGCTCTCATCCACACAAGTTATTTTTTGCCTCAATTCCTTTCAAATGGGCAGCGCTGATTYTTATTTTTATTTTTCCCTGTTACATTTGAGGCTCCATGGTCCTTCCCTCGAACTTCGCTCTGTGCCGCCTCGTTGGGAGAAACACGCAGGGCAGGACAGGTCTTGCCCTGAGATGGGAAGCGTTGGGTTCAATAGCGTTGGGCGCTGTGCCCTCRTCCAGGCACTGCCAGAAATGCCTCTCTGGCCAAAGCACAAGCTGAGGGATGAGCTGGGAATGGCCCGGGATGGTCCCACRTGGAAGAGGGGTCTCAAGTCCAGTGGAAAATGGCAGGAGTGACTGGAAAGACAAAGTCAGACTAAGAACAAGGGGAAAAAATAACAGAAAAGGTATCAAGTTGGCCTGAACAGGAAGAAAGAAGCTTTTCCTTTTTTTTTCTCTAAATCCTTTATTTTCAATCCAGATTTACCCCGAACATGGGATCCASAAGGCTCCAGCAGGCTCCGAGGTGACCGGCGGCATCCCCTGGGACCCTCCAGCGCGTGGAGGCTGCAGCCCCTGCTCCGGGCCTGGATGGGACGAGGGCCTCGGGGCTCAAGAGCCCCCCTTGCAAACGCGGTGCGGGGCACGGGGCGCGGGGCRCGGGTGGAAAGCCTGCCCGTGCGTTACACGAGGGCTCCTTTTTGCTGTTATCTTCCCTCACTTTGCGCACTGGGATATTGGACGCACTGGCCCTTCTCTTATCCTTGTTTATCTTGGTGAGATCCTAATTGCTCATCTGAAGCTTCATCCCCATAGGGCATCCCGCAGAAATGAAAGGGCCCTTTCTGCTTCCCAAGCCAACGTCTTATTGTGGTTTTCAATCTCCTTTTTCCAGCCATTGTTTTGGATCCTCGCGGTTCTTTTAGGGGCTTCAGTCCCAATATTCCTGCTCATCGCTCATAAAACAGGACAAAAAGAGCAAAAATGGCCCGTTTTCATTGTCTCCTTTTGCAGGGCACGAAATGAGCAGCCTTCCGCGTGGCTTTTGTGGCTGATCACCGGCTGCCACCTCGGATCACCGCGGAGCCGGGGCCGACACGGCGTGAAAAATGCGAAGGGACCAGGAGAAGGGCAAGCGCGGCGGCCGCGGCGCGACCGGCGCCGGCGGGGCAGRGAGGCCCCGCCAAGGAGGGTCCCTGCGTGCCACGGGGCGCCCGCGGTCGCCTCTCGGATCAGCAGCTCCCTGCGCCCCCGGGAGCCCCYGGCGGAGATGGGGCCGGGCAAGGCGGCTGCAGGGCAGTTTCTGGCAGGGCCGGCGCCCACGGGGCAGATGCGGCCGGTGTTACCCCAGCGGGGTGGGAAGGGCACGTGAGGAGGGCAGGGAGGCGCGGGGCMGGTTCGTTCTGCAGCGAAGGCTCCTCAGCGTTGCTCAGAACCCCGTCGTTGCGTACGCGAGCGCTGCGCGAGTCCTGCCCCATGGACGTCTTCCCGCAGAGCCGTCCGCTAACGACGCGACTCCGAAACCTCCCGGGCGTTCTCCAGATATTCCTTAAAAAAATCAATGGTGTTTTACCCTGAGGCCRGGAACAAAGCCTGCAAGGAGAGCACACCGCCAGGAGGGCAGCTGCCCAGCTGGCCTTTCCATCACGGCCCTGCATTTTTACTGTAAAGTGGAAATTTATGGAGAATATTAAGAATTGGTTTTGAATTCACCACCAATGCATGGACAGCGTCACACGTGGCAGCCGCTTGCAGCCGTTTGGCACCATTTGGGGCCTTTTTATTGGGAGCGAATCCTTCCTCCGACTTCGGGCTGYGGGGAGCAAAGTCCTTCCTGCAGCTGAGCCCCCCGACATCCGCAAGGCCCTTCCCAGAGGACGGAATATCCAGTACAGGTTAGGCAACCRGTGACGGAAAGATGGGACCTGAAAAGCATGAGAAAAACACTGACTCTATGGTTCATCTTTCTTTGTTTCCTTTTTAACTTATTTTTATGGTCCTAAATCAGAAAGGGAGAGAAAGAATAAGATTAAAYTATCTAATCAACCAACTTACGGAAAAGCCAAGGAAGGAAAAGCTGCTAAACCCTTGTTTTCTCTCGTGCAATGGGATGTTAACTCCCATTATCTGCCTTTCAGGGAAGCATCTAAGGAGAGYCAGTTTATCCAACATTTTCTGCCTGTCTATTAGGCCACCGTTTGGCAACACTTTGAACACGAACTCTGCCGCATAGCTCCAGCTCCGTGGGTAGTTTTGCTGTTCCCCTGGTATCGGATGGGAAYAGGAGGTCAGGGGTGCATTGGAGAGCTGTGGAGCTCTGGGAGGTCTCAGGGAGGTTGTGTTTTGCACGGGCGCTGCGTCAGCTCCAAGGGTGCTTGCGGAAACTCTCCCATCCCAATGGGAAGCAAAGCAGGTGCTTGGAGCGGGGCCCAATATCTGCCCCATGGAGCGCAGAAAAACCTGATGTTCTTTCCCTAAAGCACCATGATGGAGCCCAAGGAGGTGCCTGCGCCTGCGGTGGGCCCCGGCGCGCAGGACGAGCCTCTCGTGCCGCCGTCCCCTCTCGCACCGGGGTCCCCGTGCGCGGGGACGTGTCCTGCGCCTGCCCCGGGCCTCCTCGCACGTGGGTCGCCCTCGGGCTCCGCTGCTGCGTAATGTATCCTGACACCCCATATGGTCCCCGCGGTTCCCTCCRGCACGAGCTGGAGCCTTGCTTGTGTTTTTGGCAGCTCCACATGTCTGGAAGCAGCTGGTCTTTTCCCTTCCTTCCGCAGTGATACTCGCGTTCGGGAAGACTAATGTGACGATGAGGCACCGGCAAGGAGACGGAGCAGGGGCCCCCGCAGGTCTTTCCCACCCCCAATTCCCGTGTTTTAGGGAAGGAAGCCGTTGTGGCAGTTGATTTGTCTGAGCTGTCGCTGCAGAGGGGACGCGGGAGAGGGGGCACTCAGTGCCCTGGGAATGGGCGGCTCTCGCGGCGCCCCTGCCCCGGCGCACGGCGGCACCGTCTGGCACATGGGCGAGCTGCCACCGCGGCAGACGGGCGTGGGCACCGCGGCCCCGGGCGCCGGCGCTGCTGAGCGGGGCTCCCCAGCACGGCCATGGAACCGCCGGAGCCTCCGTCCCCGCCCGGCAACCTGGAACGGCCCCGGGAAAGCAGCCCGGCTCCAGCACCGTTTGCACCCACAGAGGCTGGAGGGCGGGCGAGACGGGGCTCAATGTGCCATTGGGCGCCGGGGATGGGTTGCCAAGGGCTAGTGGGATGCGGCAGGATGCAGCGGGATGCAGCAGGATACAGGCGATGCAGCAGGACGTTAGCAGGATTCAGTGAGATGCAGCAGGATGCAGCGGGATGCAGCGGGATGCAGCAGGATACAGGCGATGCAGCAGGATGCAGCGGGACACTAGCAGGATTCAGTGGGATGCAGCAGGATGCAGCAGGATGCAACACGATACTAGTGGGATCCTAGTGCAGTACAGCAGGATGCCAGGGTGGGAGCAGCCTGTGGCACCCCCTGCGTGCCAGCTGGAACAACGAGGCACCCGGCCTCTTTGAGCTGCAAGGCAGGGGGTTTTGCCCTGAGAACCCACGCGTTCTGTCCAAGTCTCCTCTGGGCGTGACACAGGGCTGTGGAACCGGCGCTGCTGGTGCTCGCGCTGCCCCGCGGTGCCCGCGTGGCTGGGACGCAGCGGGGACACGGGGCCCTCCTGCGCCGGGGGGTTTCGGCAAGCGGCTCTTCTTGCACCGTCACTGCTCSACCAGCACGTTGGAAGCTGTTTCACACTCAACAACTCGTTTATTCCTTCTGATTTTAAGCCCCTCCAAAGCCAAGCTGCTCCTGCCGGGTTATGGGCGGRCATCGCTTGGGACACCTGGGCACCTGGAGACCCTCGTGTCTCCGGTCTCCTCCGCCCTGCTCCGGTGCCCTTAGACACCCCGAGCTGTGTCGCACTAGGGGCAGATACACAAGGGTCCAGGGGTCCTTGCCACATGCCAGCGCCCCGGGGTGAGGAAAACACGCAGGAAGAATGGAAAAATCAAAGCAATGCCCAAAATGAGCCTGCTCCATGGCAGGGTTTGTCTGCCTGGTGCCTGCCTGGGTGTGATGGAGCATCCCGGGCCGGTGCCGCTTCCTGTTCCCTGGCACAGGGCACCTATCCCGGAGAGCGTGGGCTCTTCATAGCCCCAAACGGGTATGTTTCCGCTGCACCCGAAGTGGCCACGTGCAGATCCGCCTCTGCCCCTCCAAACGCAGCCTGACTCATCCCACACTAGGCAAGCTGCATGGGACTCCTTTCCAAGTGGGAAGGAACGGAAGCGGCTTTTGGTTTTTCATAATTTTCATAATTCTCCCTGCAACCATGGAGCCCCGAGCAGGGGGCCGKATAGTTGAGAGAGGGACTGAGCAAACGGAGAGCGCAGCAGGAAGGGCCACGGCCACCTCGTTGCCATCAGCGTCACCGGGCCCCRTGCGGGCTCCCGGCGGGACTGCGGGCATCAAGTCTTGACCAGCTGCAGGTTAAAACAACCCCAGCTCTGCTTCAGACAACACGGGGTTTCACCTCAAAAAGCAAAACCGCCCCCAAAACGGGGCAATTTCAGTAGGACACGGGCGAGGGCCGAGYGCTCCCTTCTCCCCTCCCGTGGGCCGCGTGCGCGCCGGGCCGGGCCGGCCGTTTTCCCGCTCCGTGCCCCGCGTCTGCCGGCTCGGCCCAYGGAGGCGGCTGCTCGCACGGGGCAGCCTCAAAACGAGGCGTTTCCTACAYGGATCGGTGCCTCCCCCAGCCGCGCTCGGACAAGGAGGGAGCAGACCCTGGGTCCCGGGGGCGGAATTTGACATCAGGGATGGCCAAGGCCCTGGATCCCACCCCTGYGGTTGCCGCTGCAGCGTCAGTGCAGTAATATCCCACCCATTATTCCATATATTATATCCTAGGGCAAGCTCCAGACACACATCCGTTGTGCGGCGGATCCATGCGACAGACATGTGGCTTTCCTTCTGGAAAAACCAACTGCTTTATGTTCCCCGGGGCCAGCGGGGAGCRTGGTCTGAGGTGTGGGAAGCACTGGAAGCATTCCTCTGGTAGGAAATTATTCACGTCGGAGAAGCAAATAAGAAAAACTGCTATAAAAGGATCTGAAGCGGCTTTTGGATGGCAGAGGAAGGTAACGAGCGCGGCTGAACCTCCCCCGTGCAGCTCCTCCAAACTGCTTGGCTTTCCTTTCGGATCCCAATTAGAGGTTAGCGAATGGGAGGGAAAAGCAGCCGAGAGGGGGGATCCGACGCCAGCTGCCCACGTCCCCCGGCGCCCCCGGGCCTGCACAGGGACAGAAACGGGGACAAGTTGCTCTCCCGAGCTCTTTTCCAACCGGCCTCACGGCCGCTGTTTCCAACGGGATTCCTCCGCCCAGCATTCCCTTCAYAGCTACAATGGGCACCACGGCTGCTGGCAGTGGCGTCAGGAACGACGTTCCAAATGACTCCCCATTCCTGCAGCCGGAGGGAAACCCAGGCCCGTCACCTGCACGGTCAGAGCTCGGGAGCAGCGGAGCGGCCGGGTTCCACTTTCTGTCCCCAGCCGAAGGCACCGGGAAAACCCACCCTGTGCCCACCCCTATCAGGGGCGCTTTCCTCCCCTCCGGCTGCGCGTGGCGCTCGTGTTCCCTCAGCTGCACCAGCGGTTAAGGCCCTTAATATGTCAACAAGCTTGGGCAGGCCGAGGGTCGCTGTTTCTGAGAGGCTCTTCAGTGCGGAGTCCACGGCAGCCTGCTGCYGCTCGCCGCTCTGCTCCGGTCTGCGCTGCTGAGGCTGCTCCCCGTGCGCTGCAGGGAGAGACCCGGGAGAGAGGAGGGCGCCCGCCGCTCGCGGAGGACGGGCTGGGGATTGTCTAGGCAAGCTGGACGCCCATCAACCTGTGGGTCCGGATGGGCTGCCCCCGAGGGTGCTCTGGGCTCCCCRGGACGAGAGGGACGYGGRGCAACTAGAGAGGGGCCAGCGCAGAGCAACGACGATGATGAAGGGACTGGACCRTCTATCGTAYGAGGAAGGACTGAGCGAGCGGGGCCTGGAGAAGACTGAGGGGGGATCTCATCAGTATGTGCAAATACCTGAGGGGAGAATGTAGGGAGGAGGAGGCCAAACTCTTCTCACTGGTGGCAGTGACAGGACAAGGGGTGATGGGTGCAAGCTGAAACCCAGGCYGTTCCATGTCCATGTGAGGAGGAACCTCTTTACAKGYGAGGGTGACRSAGCCCTGGCACAGGCTGYCCRGAGAGGCTGTGGAGTCCCCTTCCCTGTGCCCCGTGCTCTGGGTGTCCCTGCTGGAGCAGGGGTTGGACTGGGTGATCTCTAGAGGTCCCTGCCAACCTCAACCATTCTGGGACTCTGTGGAAAGGGGAGGATTCCCCAGCCCTGAGCAGGTAGAGACCAACGTGTCACTGTCCACGCGCCCAGGCCCGTGCACTCCCCGTGACCATGGCGCTCGGGCTCGGCCATCCGCTGCAGCGTTGCTCTGTAYGATTTGGGGGGTTGTTTGCGTTTCCGTTTTACCTTTCTAGAGCAGTTTTTGCAAACGTCTTTCTGAAAATAAAGATGATCTGCTGTCTTTCCTTTTGCCTCCTGCCCTCGAGAACAGTGGGCAGCCGATCTGCTGCGTCCCCCCGGGGCCCCGCAGCCGCCCGGGGCTCCTGGCGGCGGCCCCGGCCCCCGCCCGCTGCCGAGCGCGCACAAAGGCCCCCGGCCGCGAGCACCTGCTCCTGCTGGCAGCCGCGAGGTGCCAGCTTCCCCGCGCCGGGCGGCTTGCATGTTTTTCCCCTCGGATGCCCAYGTTCCAGCTCTTTCTCCCCAAACCGGGCAGCTGGTGGGCTGGGGGGGGTATGTATAAGCGCAGGCCCCGAGGACAGCTTTGCTGCTCCATCAGATTTCACAGATTTCCCTCCCCACCGGCCYGCGGGGTACTCGGAGCTGCGGATCCCTCCGTGCTTTCCGCAGCGCTTCCAGCACGAGAAGCCTCAGTTGGCGCAAGCGGTTGCATAACCCCCTTGTGCAAGCGGAGGCCGAGAAAGAGGCACAAGTTAAATGTTCCTGGAAACGGCCTGAGACGGGGAAAGMGGCCAGAGCTGTTTTCCAGGGGCCAAACGGTACTTGAGGGAAACCTCAGAGCAAACCGCGGGCTGCGGATGGGAGGGAGCAGCCCGGGGCGCGGGGCCCTGCTCGCTCGGAGGAGCTGCTGGGAGGGCAACAGCCTCGTGGAGAGCAGCAAAACCCAGGGCAGGGCCCCAGCTGCAGCTCCGCAGCCCTCTGGACCCACCCCCCCTCGACTCGCAGGCTTAAGGCACCATTAKCCAGAACTACTAAGAGAAGCTTCGAGCAACAAAAACATCCCATCAGCAACACCGAAATGGCAGAAACAGGAATCAGAGAAAAAAACAAGCTGGACTCATTGGTGGGAACCGCTCTTTTTCTGGGAAAAAAGGATGATTTATTTACTCCCACCACGCAAAGATGAACGTTTCTGCTCCAAGGACCCGTGGCCAGAGCCCAGAGCTGGCGGGACACCTGTGCGAGCTACGAGCGGGTGTTTCCCACGTGTGCTGGGAGCTGGGGGGGGCTGCAGCCACTGCAAAGAAAACCAGGAGGTCCCAGGGCTTTCCCTTCATGGTGCTGGAGGGGATGGATGCTCCACCAGAGCCCCTTCTCCTTCCCCCCACCCGCAGCAAAACCAGGAGCGACTCCAAGAGAGGAGCTGCTGGGATTGAGCAGGAAACCACGACTGAGCATGGGGGGTGGGGGGTGTCGTGGAAAAGAGGGCTGGGCTGGGCTCCGGACTGACGTTTTGGGAGCACCAGCAGAGCAAAGGCCTCTTGATCGGGGCCACACGGGCTGAGAGAAGGAGGACAGGAGATCGGGATTGCACATGCACTTAAACATGCTAAAATCTCCCCAAATACAGGGATCCCCCCCCACCAGGAGGTTCCTGTGCTCCAGGGAACAGAGATGACCCAATCCAACCCAAAACACATTCCCCGTAGCAGGGCTCACACAACCGGTGACAAAGGGCCCAGCTTCCTTTAACAAAGGGAAAGCGAAGGGGCGACTTAATTAGAGCCTGCAGTTACCGACRAGGGGTATTTTAAATGTGGCAATAAAGAACACGTCAATCGAGCAAACACCCAGCAAGCCGAGGAGGCTGAAGGAGACAAGCACGGACTACAAATAAGACGCAGCCTTTGGGTGGAAGGACAATTAGAACAGCCACAAGGGAGGCAGGTTGGGGGCTCCATGGCACAGGGGGCTGAGCACAAGGGACTGATGCACAGAGGCCGGTTACGCTACAAGGCAATTTTTTTTATTCAAAGAACAAAACAAAAAAGATATTTTAATAAATACTGCAGAAACATTAACCAAACATACAAAGTGACTTCAACAATAAAAAAAAGTAATGGATGTCCTGTTTTATAACAGTTATAACTTAGTTCCTTTTCACAATATTTAAATACAGAAAGCACTTACCAGCTATTTTGTAATACTGCCCTAAGCGCATGGTTGCATCAGTCAAAAGCTTATTAATGGTGGTAAAAATGCCTTTTTTGTGGGAAATAACTGAAATAGTTTTTCTTTTTTCAGCAGATGAAACAAAGTGCTGGRAACACATGGAGTATTAACTATGGCAAATCTTTACTTTGCACAAGTCAACATGAACACAGCTTTAATACTTCAAAAACGAAGCATTTTCCTTGGAATGCTTGTTCTGAACAAGCTATAGCCACAGGGGCTCGAGCTTACAGTATCCTTGCTTAGAGAGGAGCCGTGAAGCGATGCTGGCCAGTAAACAGTTGCAAACCCTTTGGAAGGCCGCTCTACCCGACAAGGGCCACGGGAAAGSTGGGACCAGGCTCCCGCAGGCTGCTGGAGCCACACTTGCCGCTCACGGCCCGGCTGCGGAGGGATCGGCCCGAGAGACCGAGTGCAGCGCCTGGTGCCCACGGGGGACCCCTTAAGGCATCGCAGTTCTGCAGGCTCCGTGTCCCCAGGGTGCTCACAGGGGAACCCATGACCCGAGCGGTGCCACRAGCGCCTCGGCTCATTCCCGGGTTTAATCCCCAACGGCAGGGAACCGCCTCCCGGAGCGGCACTTCTCCAGAGCCTTGCAGAGGGCCAAATGCCGGGCTCGCCTAGCAGAAGCAGAGGAGGCTCAGAGCTTCCCCCCAGGCAGTAAGGCTTAAAGAATTACTTTGAAAAACTAAGGATCATTTGTAATCATAGCTCTTTAGCACCTTTCATTTGATTTTGCAGCCAAACCTACAGTGACACACCCATACAGTACCCCAGAATTTGAGATCATTTCCATTTTAAATTACAATCACAGAGAGGAAGGGAGAGCCAGGAGTCCTGGGAGAGGCAGGGAGTTTGCTCCACGGAGGACACTATGACACTGGGGAGTCCCAAACCATCCTCATCTTCACCAACTCGCTCACGTTTAGGCCATGCTGCCGCCTCAGCAGGACAAACGCCAAGCTTCTCCCRTAGCGTTTTCTTCTAGGTGACCCATGGGCCTTCATGTAATCTCCATTTGAATGCTGAGCTACTAGGAAACATCATATCCTCTGGAAAAACCAACTATCAGTCACAAGGGTAGCTTCCTAAGGAGGAGGGCACATTAACRAAGTCTGTTTTTTAAAAAACGTTGAAGTATTATCAAAATCAAGTTGGTAGCATCCAGGAGTAGAGCATTAACAAAAACAAGCACTGACAAGAACATCTCTCCTTCGTGGTGCTATTTTTCCATTCATCCTCTTAGCACATTCAAAAGTAGTTTCCTTTTTTTTTGCTATTTTCTCCCACGTAATACCTCTTGATGCCACCTCATTTAGAGTCGTTTCTCCTCACTGCTTGGTCTACATGCTCAGTTCCTAAGTACAGTCTCACACCACAGGTGAAGAGTCTCCTCTAGAGCACCAGCATAAGCCCTCATTACACACCACATGGCTGGGAACTTCATGGAGCCTTCACCTCTCCCAAACACCCTCTTCCTCCTCCTCCAGGCAGTCAAGATCCTTCACATCACAGTGCAACTCTTTGCTTTGTCCTTTCGCAAGTCCGTAGCCACTGCAGAAAGTTCTGGCCTGCCAGGCATGTGTGAAATTCGCTTCGTTGCCCTCTGCGATTTGTTCCGCTTAACATTTTTATTTGTTTTATTCACGCAYGCCAAGGTGGCAACATGAAAAATGTCTCTGACACTGTTTTCTGACTGTAAGGCTGAGCATTCAATATACGTCGCTGCTCCAATCTGCTTGGCCATATTTGCACCCTGAGGGGAAAAAAAAACAAACAAAAAAACACACAATCAATACCAAGCATCCTACAGAGCCAAAGCAAACCCCAGAATCACTCTGCAGCTCTGCTTTCCATACAGTGTTTGCAGAAAACCAAAGCAGAAACACCAGTGCGACAGCCAGCAACTCATTTTGCAAAATAAACACAGCTTTGGTTCCAAGATATATTATACAAATATTCAAGCATTATTCCCTGCAAGGAAAACACAATTTGAAAGAGGAATGATAAGCTTAGGGATATACAAATAGCTGCAGAAACCCCAACAAATATTTAGTAGGGCCTTTTTGCAATTACACTCTTACACCTTACTTGCACTGAAGCAAAAGCAGGGATTTGGTAGCTTCCACATTGAAGCCTCATATTCTGYGAGAAAAAGGGGATTTTGATTCCCTTACAGGCTACTCGCTACGCGCTTGGCTTGTGAGAGCAAGTCCTTGTTACACTTTGAGGGGTAGGACAGGGGTTGCCTGACACCTTTTCTCACAACTTAGAAGTGTACTAAAAATCAAAATAAATATTGTTCCAGCAGTACAAAAAAAGCATCAAGTTACTGGGACAGATGACAACACTTCAGTGACTGGTAGATTTTACTGCAGGGAAAAGTTACAGCACAGTTTGGCAAAGCGAGGATTACTTTAATAGACTTTTGCTTCTGAGTGAYCCAAGCAGAAAAGCCTTCCCAGGAGTTACTAACCCCAGTCCTAACCTAGATGGGCCGCTCCTCTTGCRGCCTTGTAAGATGGACACACAGCCCTGGAGTCACCCCAGCTCGGTGGGACAGCCCCACYGAGGGCACTTGTCCACAGAGCTCGTGTGTTTGTCACGTACTGTTTGCACGGCCCTGATGCATTTTCTTATCAGGAGTAAGTATGAGCCACTGATAAATCAGCATTAGTTTCTAGGACCAAGCCCTGTCCCATGTTAAATAACTCCTACTAACTGAGCTCTCAAGTGTTTGTTCAGGTGTAGCTGACTGGACCTAGCAGGCATGTACAGAAGCAGGGTGTCACCAAGAACCTCCAAGTACTTCCTTCACTGAAATAAGGGACATGAAGTCCCTCAAGTCTGGTTCCATGTTGACTTATAGCCAGGAAATTTAAGTAGCTTGTGTATCTGAGCTCCAGAAGGCATCACAAAGATGACCCTGAGAAAGCATATGGGGAAGCTGCATTTCTTCCCTGACCACTCCACACAGCAGTGAGACATTTTAGTATCAGAACAGGCTTATTACCAGACTGGATAATTTCAGGAATGTTTTGACCCATTTAAACAGGGAGGGAGGGAGCAGAACTAGCATTCTGGGCACTTTACAAACCACATTAATCGTAAGTTTTCTAAATTACAATGTGAATTCAATTTTTTTCCCCACTAATTTCCAATAGCTTTGCCATTCAGCTTTCATGCCAAACAGACTATGTAATTAAGCAAATGAGCTCAGGGAGACAAACCCCTTTAATGCCCTACTGCTAAGCTGCACCGTGAAGCAGCCTTCTCAGCTTAGCACACGACATCTGGGTTTCTTTATGCCACTGCTGGGCATAAGAAGAGTCAGAAACTGCTCACTAAAACTTTATTTTGTGTAGAATTCCAATTCYACAAATTTGCCCACTTTTACAAGACATCATGGACAAGTTTTCCTTTGCTGTTTAGCCAGCTAGTGTAGGTAATAGGTTCCTAGTCCCCCGTCTCCATCCAAGTCCTACTCCTAAGGAGGAGAGGCTAAGCTGTAGCATAAGGTATRTGAATCTCCCATTCCCAGCATCAGAAAGCACTTATTGGAGGGCTTTTATTCACCATTCATGGAAAAGGGTCAGATTTAACCATGTGACTGAAGCATTGTGAAAAACGTTTAATGTATGAGCCTCAAATCAGTTATGTCAAATGGCAGACTGGATTTCCCCTGAGGTCTGTTTTTCCCCCCCAAAAACAGCATGGAAGATAACAGCTCCAGACCTGAACATGAAAACACATTAATATAAAGCATCACTTTTGTTTATCAAGACCATCTCCTGCAATTAGATTTTAAGGAAACTTCTGAATCCTTCAGCACTCTTGAAGTGGTAGTTTTACTTCAAGTATAACCTTAAGTTGCAGAGATATTTACCAAGTTAAGCACAATGAAAAAGTTAATGAAACCAGCATAAGCCGTCACAGTAAAACAGCTCCCGGTGTATTTTAATTAAGATAGTCTATARCATCTCAGCATTTTCAAACATGCTGTAGGAGGTTGTATTATTAGTAATTGCATGTTAGGAGCTGCTAGGTTGGAAAACCTGAGGCTTTGGCATAAGACATCAAAAACTGGTTGATAGTGTAGGATATGCACGCTAGCTCCAACTGCCTATGCAGGGATTATTTTTACTCTTACACCCTGCAGGATATATCTGATACCAACATTGAATTCAGCTGAATACACACATGGGAGTAATTTCTCTGGATCCTGCTTCCTGTCTTCTGTCCTCCAAGAGCCYGATTCCTTTTGGCCCAATTCCTTTCCCTTTCACCCCAAGTCTCTTTATSCAGTCCCACTCTCTCCAGTGTCTGGCTCCAACCTCCTCACTCCCTCAGCAACACAGGGCTTCTGCTAGGATTCAAGCAGCTTGTTGGATTTGCTGCAGCCTTTGGTGGGGAGAGCTAAACAATGTAAGATGATGTTTTCAAGGAACAGGGTTTTCAAGGAGTTTGATTATATATATGGCATGCTAAAGTTGCACATATGATACTAAAATTTGTCTTGAGAGTTTAGTAAGTGATTGGGAAATGTGACACTTCAGCTATTGTTTTAGCTTCTGCAGTCACAACAGCAATGAGTTTCATTAAGTTCCCTTTAAGGCTCTTTGCAACCAGTGAAGCCTTCCATCATGCAGAACTTATTCTTAAAGCACATAACAGGACTACATGATTTTACTGCATCYAGCCAGCAAGCAGGCTTTGCATTTACTCATCACAGCAGCTACCAAGCAGTGTGTTTTGGCACTGTAGATATATCCATGCTAAGARGGAGAAGTTCCTGAAGATGAATGCAAAGACAGAAGGCAGCCTTACTCCCCTACCCAAGCACAGCAAGTGGCAATGCTTACCTGATCGTAGGACACGGGCGTCTGCCTGTGGTTGGAGAGTTCCACCAGCGTGCTCACGTCCGTGCGCARGTCTGACTTGCAGCCGACCAAGAGCATTTTGGTGTTGGGGCAAAACTCCTGGATTTCACCTTTCCACTGTAAAAGATTAGGTTGTTAGGGCACTGCAGTAGTTTAGTGGGTACTTTATCAGAGAGCAATGGAAACAGAGGAAGTGGAATAGGCCATGCAATTTTATGCAGAAACAGTTAAGTTTTCATAACCAAAAGGTGTTTAGCTTGAAGCTAGCTCTAAAGGCACTAAAACCAGCAGCACCTGGTCAAGGATGAAATCTCAATTCTATACACTCATTAGTTCCACTAACTTACTAATCAAAAGAAAACGAATGAGATCATGTTTACCTGCATGAGCAAAGACTTGCAGGTATGTCCCTCCCTACAGGCAGTAAACAATTGGCCACAGCCACATACTGCCAGGAACCAATGGAGCTGGTTCATCAAAACTGAGCTGAGGCATGCTTGGTATGAAAAAAAAAAAATATGGGTACATCTCAGTTCTCAGCTACATTCCACTACCTAAAAATACATGAACCTGAGACATTTAGGTGTGGTTACCCCAGAAATAAGCCCAACAGGCTGCAGAGTTGTCTTTCTAGTTTTCTCACAATAACCCTGTGTGGGTGGGGAAGGACACAATATATCACAGAAATTCTTTGACTTGACTTCTAGAGGCTTGTTGGCATAAGCAGTTGTGAAGCCAATCTTTARCATTTTTGGTGAACTACTTAAGAGCACTGCATGCTACTTCACTACCATCAAATCAGGTCATTAAAACAAACACTGTTGGATAATCCTTGAGGTTTAACTCCATTTGAAAGATAACCAAGTCATTACATAGGTCTAAACACTTTACAGATGTTAGCTGCATCTTTCAATGAGTAACAGTCTGTTACGAGCATGGTTTGAGACAGCTTATAGCTGTATCCAACCTGGTGCATTATATTATCCTACTACTCACTATTGTTAGTGCAGAAGAATGACAGTTTTGCTTTGCATTTAGAGCTTGTACCAGGCATGTTTTGTTTTCAATTAACTCTCATTCCTTCCAAATCAAAAACTTGTGTTCTAGCAGTGCTAAACAGTCTGGTCTAGTTCCACTGAGAACAAAAAAAACAAACTGAGGTTTTTAGTGTAGGAAATTGCGCTTTTGAGTTTTAGCGGCAGGCTACTTGAGAAACATTTGARTACTCATCTGTTTATAAGCACTTGCCTTTTTCAGCACACTGTCAAGAGTTTCCGGCCGACTAATATCAAAACATATTAAGACAGCATCAGAATCGGGGTAAGAAAGTGGACGGACATTGTCGTAGTAAGGAGATCCTGGGAAGAAAAAAATAAATCATCATCAGTTTCTTGGTTCTTAAGGTTTTCTACTATCATTCAAGTTTTATTCAGAAAGTTTAGAAGAAGTTTCAGAGCAACCAGTTATTATCTTTTATTTATACTAGATATCCCCAAAACATTAGGCCACTCATTTCTCCATTTTTCTTTTGTCTCTTGCTTACAAAGGAACAGTTCCCAGATGCAGAGGAGAGGGATGGCACCCAAGTGATTCATTTCCCACCAAAAACTTGTCATGCTCCCTAATAACCAGGAAAGGCAAATCAAGTCAGAGCAGGTTTAAGCTCCAACATTTGAGATCCAAGTGCAAAAAAAAGCATTTGTAGTTGTCATGGTTACAAGGCACTTTCGAGTAAAAAAGGATTCCGATTCTTMAGGCATGCTTGAGTAAACATAGCTCTAAGAGAGTAATTTGTACACTACTGTGCATGCTTGCAGTAAACTTCGACATCTAGCCCATAGATTAGCTTTTGATCAATGAAAGATCAAAARCTAGGTTTATCTGATGGAATGCAAGTATTGCTTTGTGCATATTTTATTCCAGCACTGTTAGCAGGTATGCTGTTAAGTGCAGTGTTATAATGGCTGTTTTGTCAGATCTCCTTTCTAGCATCTGCTGAATTTCAAGAATAGATTTTGGAAGAAACTTCCTCCTCTCATCACAACTAGCATTCACTTTGGCCTGAAACATGTTAAGCTTCACTTCCCTAGGAAAATACATTTCTCATTCAGAAGGATATTTGCACAGCAACCCAGTGGTGGAAGTGCTCTGACTTTGAAATGCATGTCTGAAATTCAAGACTGCCCYGTTAGCCATGTATTCTGTGTCTTTGAGAGGCCTGAAACACAGCACCGGGTATATGCAACAAGAATACAGCTTTCAAAGAGTCACATATAAGCTTGTGGGTTATCATCTAATTATATCACTGATTTTTGTCATGCTATCTAAAACTAATTGTCTATAAGGTCTCTGAGGCTAAACAGATTATTAACTGGATTAGAGAAATTCCTCCAGTTTTTAACTGACAGACAGCTCATGCTGTTGCACAGAGCAGGGAATGGTGTGAATGCATCACAGATGACTTCAGTTGGGCAGCTTATGTTAGGAGGAAAGAGTAAAGAATCCCAGGAATGTTGTTTTTGAAGCAAAGAGTAACACATGGGGAATGAAGTGTTACCAAACTAGGTAGCAGAAGGTAGTTTGTTGAACAGGAGTACTTTATTCAAATGCTCCTCTTCGTAAACGTCAGTCTAACAGAGGCAACACTCAGAGCGCTTTTCAGAAACTGTTAGCTGTCAACAGCAAGTGKCACGTCAGGAAGACGCCCAACAAGCTGACCTGCCTAGTTGAATATTCAGGCTCCTGGGCCACGCTCTGCTCACAATTGCAGTCAATAACCGGAGAGAATAAGTTAGCAAGAGCAGGTTTATCTCCTGGAGCACTGCTATTACACTGCCCAGAGCCACACTAGTTACCCACGGCAGGTAGTTTGCTGAGGAAGGTGCCCATTAAACAGCCACCCCTCTTGCTCCAAGCTGGTGAAGGACAAGCTCCAGCCTGAGCACCATCCTCTGCCCCTGCTGCTCCAAGTACCACCACTGCCTCGTGATGCTCAGGCAAGTAAGGGCAGGATTAACTCCTTGTCTTGAACATCATCATTGTTAGGCCAAATAGTTGCTGGCTAAAAAGGAGTCTCAAAGCCTCACCCAGAAACTAATTCCTTAGACACATACCTAACGCCTCACTCACCAGTCTTCAAGGACACAACGCACCATATATGTCCATCAGCATGTATTTATATATACATACAGTCACCAGCTTCGGCTCAGGCTCCACTTAAGTGTTCAGCTGTAGCTGTGTTTGTTTTGAGAGCTCAGATTTTCCCTCCGAACCTTTCATATTAAAAAGGCTGAACACCAGAAGCACTTTAATTTCTTCCAGGCAGCATCATTTAAAGTAGTGAGTACACTAAAAAGAGATAAATTTCCTAGTCACATTCTACACCAGCAACCATCTT
Organism: Eudromia elegans; assembly: GCA_003342815.1. NCBI lineage: Eukaryota > Metazoa > Chordata > Aves > Tinamiformes > Tinamidae > Eudromia > Eudromia elegans. The sequence goes on along the minus strand of PTEX01000146.1, from coordinate 192,648 downwards.
CACTGCTGCACAAATATAAAGAGCAGCTCCAGACTTTCCTCCGAGTCTGTTCAATGCAGCATTTCATTATTTTACCCAGAGAAATCCTCAGAACCTAGGAATCCGAGGAATGAGGCTCAAGTCTAAACAGACAAAGCGAACAGAGCCCAGTGAGACTCTGTTCAGCCTCCCCAGTGAGCCGGCAGATTTGAAGCCATGCCAGCCCACAAGAGCATGAGGAGAATGCACAGCTACAGCTATGGTATGCCTGCAAAAATAAGCCTATTTGTTTTATCTTGCAAGAACAGAATCTATTGCATTTTTGTCAAAGACAATTTGAGTAATTTTCCTGTTTTACCAAGGAATTGGGTGATAATGCTACAGAGCATCCTACGCTGTTCCAATTGCCTCTGATTTTGTATCTATTTTGCAATTTAACTAGTTTAGAGCTAAATAATCTGTGTAGTTTAATAGTGGTCTAGATCCAAGCTCTCTCTACCTATAGAGAAGGAAACAAAGTTTCTTCTAAAGTGAATTAGAAGCCCTGCTCAGAAGTACTCTTGGCTCTAGAATCAAGAGGACCCCAAAGCTCAGGCTTAAAGTGTCACTCTTAATAAAACCACCACCAAAATATCCACAGTTCAAGTGCAGCTTCTTCTTTTTAAAAGATTTCCTTAGCACAACTGGAAGCCTCTAGATCATTCACACCAGAGCCTGCAAGTCTCAAAGCCATCAAGAGCCACCCCGGCAGAGGTGACTCAGCTGCTCCATGAGCACAGAGCCTTCTGGAGTCACCCGGATGAGCAGCAGAGCCATCTCACCCCATGTCCTCAGCCTTACTAACTAGCAGCCCCACAGAAAGTACACCAAGCACTGCAATAGCAACTGCAAGCAGCTTGCTCACTGCCTTCCCCTTTCCAAACTCCTCCTGGGTATTTACACTATTTACTAATTAGCACAATGGGCCTTCTCCAAACACAGGAGCTTTGCAATATCCATATCATTTTCTGCATTTAGATTTGCAGACCTCAAGCAGGACCACCTACTGAGTAGGTCACCTAACATTCACATGAGTCAGGGCTAATTCTTCCCAGTCCCCAAAGAAAGAGAAACCCAAGACTGGCAACTTTTACTTCCTGAGAACAACAACTATATGACTTATTACAATCAACTTGYCAAGTTTTTAATTGTTGCCTATAAGCCTGCTTTACATTACACTTCCCCTCACTTTACATTACATTTCCCTTATGATGATTACAGTTGGGACTTAAAAAAAAAGTATCTTGAATTCTTATGTTAGATACTTTCTGAAAGTTATTTCAGCAAAAGCCTTGTAATTAACACTACTTTCTTATATAGATACTGAATGCTCAACACTGTGCATTCAAATCACAGTAAAGCTAATTTGTTTTAAAGCTCTAAGGCCCTTCTGGATTTAATTATATGCTAATCCCCAGCACTGTTTAAGTATTCCTGGCCCTGTTGATTTTTTTTATTAGCATACCCACTACATTGTCCACAGTTAAACTAATAAAAACCCTGAAAGATGCTGTTAACAGATATCTAGTTAGTTATTAGCATTTAATTTCTATGCAACAGCCTTTGTTGAGCTAGTAAGAAAGATGACAGTCAAAAAAAAGCAGTCATTCTTAACGAAATAAGGTAAACTTGGTAGAGACATATTAAACCATCCATATCTCCATAAAGATGCCTATTATGTCAGTATTCCTCATAGTGTCCATGAAATCACATGAAGCTTCTTTAGCCTGAAGAAGCTTCTTGCAAGTGTTCTACCTAACAAAATAAACATACAGCTGCCAAACAGCTGAAGACTGCCATTCTGTATTACCACAGAGTGGAATAATTTATAATGGCATTATTGCAACCAGACATTCCTGCTTTGAATAAAGGGTTGGTAGTCCAAAAAGCCAATTGAAATTCAAATTGGCAAGTGCTGTCCTTAACGCTGTGGCTGATTTAAATCTTTATAATGACTTGCAGAACTAGACAGTACTAGAAAACACTTGGTTAATAAATATTAACATTCCACTCATGTCTTGTCCCATATTTGAGGGGATTTACCCAAGATATACACAATAAAAACTGCCCCACAAGAATACAGCTAGCTTTAAGAGTTTCTACAAGGATAACTACAAAATGTAGGGCATCATGTAATTGGTGGCCCTCTAGTAAGAACATAATTATCATACAAGTAATTATTTTACAGATAGCAGTGGGGCCTGTTTGCATGTTGATGCAAGACTTATTTTAATCAAAGCTTTCAACTTTCCCCTGCTCATTTCCTCAAAATGGCAGTATCTTCCTATCAAGAATTCAGTGGGAAGACTGGCATATACTTTACTTGCATATTGCCTGATTAGCAAGGCAGTTCAGAGAATGCTTGCTGTTGGAAAGCAGTATCAATTTTTAAACCCACTTCTGTTTTCTGAAGTCTGCTCAAGTCATCTTCATGACTGTGATGGTACTTAGTGCCTAAAACTTAGCTTCTAAATTAAAGAGGCCTTTTATAGGTACAGAGGTATCTCAAGTGACATGGGCATCAATTCCCTAAGACGCAGTAGAAGATAATTGCCAAGTAGCAATAGAAATTTGGTCTTCTGAATTCAGTTAGACTTTTTTCTTCTTTTAAAGTTAATGTCATTTACTCAGAGAACTGAAGACTTGGCCATATCTTTTTAAGAATGTATTATCAGGAAACTAAGAGACAACAGAAGGGAGCAGTACTTTATCTGATGATGCAATTTTATGGCTAGCTTACAAGTTTGTTGCTGTATTTCTTCTTCTGGCAGTCSGTGGGAAGTGCTGTTTACAGAGCAACACTTGACCYGCACAGTCCCACAGCCAGARGACCTGGTGCTGAACACCACTTTACACAATTCCAAGCATTTGATCTTTCAAATACTTCCTCTCCTCGTTTCAGATTGCTGACAAATTAGCCTCTTGATCTTAAGCCTCTTACTCAGGCAAGTTTTCTGCTAGTTCCACATTGGGCCTCACAGTACCACACGTGCGCAGAGACCAGCAGGTCTGTGTCCTTGCACCATTAACCATCTCCAAAACAGAACAGGACACAAGAGAGTCCCACTTTGTTCCTCTTTTACATACAGATTCCAAGTCTGCATATTAGAGGACTTAATCTGCAAGCATGTTTTATGCTAATAGCCCAAAATGTTCTTTCTAAAGTATTTTTAGTCATTTCAGATGTTGGTCCATAGTTCCCTTCAGCAAGCCCAAGAGTCAGGAAGAAAGCTCAAGTCAGACACATTCCAGAAGCCTAGCTTGGCAAGAGATGAAGAAAGTCAGTTTAAAACTATGCTGATACCGAATGTGGGCAGAAAGACTGCCTGCCTTTTCCCAGTAACAGTGTTGCAAGAATTTGGAATCATTTCCTGAAGAGCAGAAGGAAAGCCAGCTCGCATTCTARACTGCGAGCACGGATGCAGCTTTGATTTGTGCTAAGAGGGCCAGTTTCATGTTTAGGGGAAAACTGCCGAGCTCTGGGTCAGCATTAACATAAGCCAGCCACAAAACCTGCAGGCCTGCTCAAGGAAGAGAGGACCTGTCTATCCTGTCAAGCRCCTTCAGCCTCTCCTCCATCACCGCCGCGACTTGGTGGCGACTCGCGTGCCACCTCCGGCCACCTCTCCAAGCACRCTCCATTCCCTAACCGCAGGGGCTCACCGGCCACTTCCACCTCCCCCCAAGCACTGGCATTCCCGGGACATTCCAGGGCAGGTCATCACCCTGCTGGCAGCGCGCCTGGCCCCACCGCGAGCACTGCAGGACCTGGAGGAGCTACCGGAGTCACTGCAGACCCGGCCACAGACCCGCAGGCCGAGGCTGCCCCGGGAGCACACAGAGCAGCTCGGCCCTTCGCCGTCTTCAGGGGTGAAGCAGCCCGGGAGAGCAAGCCGGGCACCGGAGCTGCCGCTTCGGGCACAGCCACTGCCGGCGGCGTCACRGGACTGACCACCCCAGCCCTCCTGACCAGCGCAGGAGACCACGGTGGCGGCCGCGGGGCTGGAGGCACCCACTGGCCTCCCAGCCCGCCTGCACCCACCAGAGGCTTCGGTGCGGCAGAAGTGCCGTATTTAGCGTTTTTAAGAGAAAAGCAGAAGCCGCCCGCTTGAGCTGTCCCCAGTTTACACACACAGGCATTAGCATCGCTATCTGATGAGGGTCTGGAGCCACGGCGGGGMGCGGAGCGGCCACCTGGATGAGCTCACGCGGCCAAGCCGAGGGGAAGCCGCGCGCCGCTGCCACACACGGCCCGGCTTCACCCACACCCTTCCCGCCCCAGCGCACCACGTCAAATACGTGACTCAGATTTCAGATAAAACAACGAAACCGGGGCYGGATACAGCACTCTGCACCAGGACCCTCGTCCCACGGGGGGTTACGGGAGGCCCCTCGGGGGGACAGCGGGGCTCGACCCCCGTCGYCTCGGGGGCCGCCGGGGCAAGATGGCGCCGCGCGGGTCGCACCTGCGGCGGCCCCGGGGGGCCCGCGCGAGTCGCTCACCCGACGTGTCCCAGAGGCTGAGCTCGATGCGCTGCGCGTCGATCTCGAAGCTGGCCGTGTAGTTCTCGAACACCGTCGGGACGTAGCTCTGCGGGGAGGAGCGCGCAGCGTTACCGGGGCCGGGCTCCCGCATCCCCCCCAGCTCCGCGCCGCCGCCCCCCGCACGCACCTCGGGGAAGCAGTCCTTGGCGAAGACGTGCAGCAGCGCCGTCTTGCCGCACTGGCTGTCGCCCACCACCACGATCTTGCACTTCACGTTCTGGTTGGGATCCATGACCGCCTTGCTGGATAATTTCTGGCTCGCTCTTCTTTCCTTCATTGAGGTCGCCTTAATCCCGCGGGCAGGAAGGCAGAAGGGAGGAGAGGAGAAGGAAAAGGAAAAGCCACCAACACACTCTTCGTGGTCCCTCCCAGCCCCCAAACCAGGAGCGGCGAGCCGCGGGACCCGCCGGCACCGCGCCGCGCTCCTCCCGCCGCGCCGCTCCCGCGCACACTGCTTTGTCCGCGCCGCACGCGCGCTCTTATAGCCGCGCCACAGCCAATCGCGGAGCGCGCTCGGCCGGCGCCCCGCCCCCTAAGCGCCCCCCTGGCGCCGCGCGCCCCCTAGGGGAGCCTCGGGGCGCTGCAGCCGCCGAAGGGACCCCACGGCCTCCCCGGGGCCTAAGGCCGCCGTTCGGTCCCCCCTTTTTTTTGATTTTTTTTTCTAACTCCTTTTCTTTTTTTATTTCCTCTCCTTTAATTTGATTTTTTTCCCCTTTTTATTTTTTCTTTTTTCTTCTTCTTTATTACTTTTTCTTTCCCTTTTTTCTTTTCCCTATTTCTTTATTCTTTTTTTCTTTTCCTTTATTTGTTTTTCTTTCCCTCTTTTCCCCTTTCCTTTTTTATTGGTTACTTTCTTTTTTCCTTTTTCTTCTTTTCTTCAGCCATTTTCCTTTTTCCTTTTTTTCTTCCATTTTTATTGTTTCTTATTCCTTATTCCTTTTTTTTCTTTTTTTTTCACTCTAATTTCTTTTTTTCCTTTTTACTTCTGGTGCTTCCATTTTAACTTCCACAGCTAAGCCCGGTGCTCCAAGAGGAATCCTCAGCTGTGGGTGACTTTGGGCCATGGGGCCTCGCTGTGACACCTGTGTCACGTGAGCCCTTCTCCCTGGCTCGTGTAATCAGTAAATCCCAGCTGGGTGCAAACATCCCTCCCGGGTGTCACCCCTGCGCCTGGATGCGCAGGATGGAGACTGCCAGGTCAGGCCACGATGAGCCTGAAATTCCTGCTCAAACACTTAACCACAAATAGATTTTTCTCCACGTCCCATGCAAGAAAGAATTAAATGCATATTAGTAGTATATATAATCTAGAATAATCTGTGGCAATGACTACTGATCCCACATAGGATTTTATGGGAATCTCAAAAYATGCCCTTTGCCCCTTGAACGCAATCCGCCTCAGTGTTTTCTACAGCTACAATGAAGCAGAGCTTCGAGCATCCAAATGATTGCCTGGTGATTGAATATAAAATTGCCATCGGAGGAGATACCGGTGCCACCGCGGAGCATCTGCATTGGATGCTCCAGTGAAGCACTGAAAGGGGCACGAAAGGGATGAGCCCCGTGGATGCATCCCCTCTGTGTGCATAAGCACGAGACCCGTGTCCCGAAGGCTGGGACTACCAAAAACCGTGTCCTTTAGAGCCTGGGGCAATCTCTGTGCCAGGACCATGAGAAACGTTATCAGGACTGAAGGAAAGGGTCAGGATGAGACACGTTCTCCTGCTGGGAAATGATTCCAAAGCTGAAGGCTCCACAGCAGCAGAGGATATATCCAAAGTGGGAAAAAATGAAAAATATTAAAAATGCATAAAAATAATGGAGTATGCRTTCACATAATTTCATTTCACAGGGAATTATTGCTCCTAGCTACATTTTGGGGTGGAAAAGCAGCAAGAGAAATCRTGCAACACTCCGCTCTCACCCAGCACCTCCTGCAGCCAATGAAGGAGGCTGGATATGTAAGGACAAGGTGGGAAGAGTGCCTAAACCAGAGGAGACAGGGTCATTATTGCAGCTCCCCATTCCCTCTTCCCAGAGACAGGGAACGCATCTTTGGGCCTAAGAGCATCCCAGGAAAGCGAAGCTCTGCTGGTGCATTTCTCCACTGGTGTTTGAACGAGGCTGCGAGCCTCAACCCAAAAAAGAGATTTTAAAATAACTCTCTGCCCCATATTTAGGGTTTGGTGTGAAAGTTTGGTGTTTCCCTAAGAGGAGGGTGCCTTGTGCCGCCTGTGCCTGTTTCCCACATTTCCCACGTTTCCCGCAGGTCCTGCACCGGGGCAGTGAAGCCGTGYGGGCTGATATCATTCCATGTTTTTATTTCCAAGCCCAGTGAAACTGGGAGCTCAAGGAACCCAGGYCTGGCTCCGTGGGCGCTGCGGACACTGCATCCCAAAGGCAGGATGGAGACAGCTCCTTCCCTGGAAAATACCCGTGCCAGCAGCCCGCGGGGAGCTGCGGGAAGACCCAGGRCCCGGAGTGCTGCTCCCTGGCACATGCGCCCTGCGGGTGCCCGGAGCTGCAACATGTCCTTGCAAAGCAGAGCCTCATTTTTTAACCATAAAAGGTAGGAGCCCAAATTCCAGAGCTGCATTTACATGCCGCACCGCTCACCGACGTGGGAAAGGAGCCGCTTCCTCCCACGGAGGCGCTCCGGGCCCCGCGGGTCCGAGCACGCCGGGCGCCCGCGGCGGGATGGAGGTGCCGCGGCGCGGGGCCCTGTCCTGGCCGCTCGCTCGCAGGGCTCTTCTCCCACCGCGGCTCCCAAGGTGGTTCCGCCGGCCTCGAGGCAGACGGGGCGGCTGCTGCGAGCGCCGCCTCCGCCTCCTTCCAGCCCCGGCCGGGATTCCCAAGCAGCCGCTCCGCCTCTCTGGGCCCCCTGCCCCCAGTAACGTGGAGGGAGGTGGAGACCTCGGTCCTGGTGCACTCTCCTCCTGGTCCAGGAGCACCTTGCGGCTTTGCACGGCCGCGCGCGGACCTTCCCAAGGAGCGYGCCGGGGTCACGGTGCTTTCCAGGACACGCGCTTTTGCCCTGCGCTCCTTCTTGGAAGGGGCCACCAGCAGCGAGCAGAAACCTGTGGGCCCCACGCCACATTTCGCAATTCCCACAAATGCAGCACAGGGACAACAGGGTGATATTTGGAAAACAGGAGCCAAGCAGCAACGATAACCCCTGCGCTCCCCGCTGAGATAAACACGGCCCTTCTGCTCCGCAAGCAGCCAACACAGCACAGAGAAACCACGGCGAGCCCCAAATAGCTCCTTTCACTAAATATATTCAGTGTGCGGTGCCTGACAACAGCTATTGCTGCTCCGGGGCCTTTGGGGCCTTTGGAGAGGCAGAACACGGGCGAATTCCATCAGCAGCGGCAGTTAGTGGCCCAAGTGCCTCTTTTATCAGCAGAGCAGGGCAAGCTAAACCGTGTTGGAGATCCCCGGGAGAAATGCATGTCCAAACGGGCTGCTCCAGGTTTTGGTGGCCTCCTGTTGCCAGGTGAGCCTCCTATTAAAGGCAGATACAGTAAAAAAAAAAAAAAAAAAGGAAAATGTGTCCTTGTGTCCTGGCATGGACCGTGCTTCTGTGCAATGCTAGGGCACCGGGTTGGGTTTGGGAGGCACACGGACACTCGGGGTGTTGGGTTTCGGAGCCCGTGGGCACTCAGGGCATTGGGTTGTGCTTTGGAGACCCGCGGGCGCCTGGGGCCTTGTCCCAGCCCGGTCCGTTCCAAGCTGGGAACGTGCAGCTCCGGGTCTGTGTGCGGACACTGCCTCCGAGCGCGGCTTTCAGGGTGGAGGGTTTGTGTTTATCTCCGAGCGTTTTAGGGCTCTCTCAAAGAGGTTTATGAAGCATTTTTACTGAGCCTACGGGGAAGAAATACAGCRCTGTAAAGAGGAACGAAGAAGTTCAATCCCCATGATAGACGAGCATATCCAGGACATTATAGGTTTATCCAGGTCACCTTTTTCATTCTCACCCAGCAAGGAAATTAATGAAGCTCCCAGAGTTATTACCTCTAATTCATGACCTATTAATGGCAGTAAAGCTTTAAGAAAGCACAAGAAATATTATTCTGAAGGGCAAAGGAAAYTCAGCGCATGCTTCTCCGGGCTTGTCTCAGCAATATGGGCCCTYGTCTCGGAGAGAGGAATTAGATGCTATGCTATCAACACTTATAAAAAGCAGAAAACAGGGAGGAAGCCAACGGGATTTGCTGACGGCAGAAATTCGGGAAGAAATGTCAGTAACGAGAGGGCCATAAGGACTGAAAGGACRGGCAGGGGAGGCCATGCAATGGTACTTGATGAATCTGGGACCTTGGCTGAAAAAGGGCCCATTGTTGGGCCCATACGTTGGCTGAAAAGGGCCCATGGGGAGAGCTCTGCACACGTGAGCGGCTGGACGTGGTCCGGAGGGCGTGCGCCCCAACCCAGGACCTCCACGGATCCGGGAGCCTGCGAGTGTCGAGCACATTCCGTCGGCCCCAACCTCCGCAGAGCAAAGGCTGAGGAAATTTGGCTGGTGGCGATGATTTAATGGTCACTTTAATAGCCATTTAATGGACAAGTTTTCAGCAGAGGGAAGAGGTTCCTCGAGGAACGYGCCCTCGTGCACACGTGCAGTGCGGGAGCGCGGTGGCAGTGCAGGGGACACGTCRATACACGATAGGCGGGACGTGACCGTGGTGGCCTGCGAGGAGAGCGGGGAGCCGGTGCTGGTGGGGCAGCCGTGACCCCTCCGCCGCACGGAGCAGCCCCGGAGCGGGTGGGAAGCGCGGGGAGCCGCGTGGAGCAGTCCCGGAGCGCGCGGGAAGCGCGGGGAGCCGCGTGGAGCAGTCCCGGAGCGCGCGGGAAGCGCGGGGAGCCGCGCGGAGCAGCCCCGGAGCGCGCGGGAAGCTTGGGGAGCCCGCAGGTCGAACCAGAAAAACCGGCACCGCCCGCGGGCGCCCGCGATGGCTGCGGCTGGTAGCGCGGGCAGAGGCGGGGGGCACCGGCGGCCCCGGTGCGGCCGAGCGCTGCCGGGTTCCCACGGCCGGCAGCGTGGAGGGTGGCGGGCACGGGGCCGGGCGCTGCCGGTGCTGGCACGCAGCCTTCCTCCTCCTCCCGCCTGCGAGGAACTAGAGGATCTACGGGTAGTGCGATTGCTCGTGGCCRCTCGCTCTCCTTTGCAGTGTTTTTCACAGCATTGGTGGGTAAATCAGGGTGGAGGGACAGGGCYTGGAAACAGTCCGTGCTCTGGGTGACCAAAGGCTTCCGCGCCGCTCGAGGTCACTCTTTAGGGTAGACACGATGCCAGGAGCACAGACCTTGCCTGCCCAGGACAGGAGGCCTTCAAGCTGGAGTCTGAGCATCCCCCGGGAACCTCCGTGGGCAGCACCCGTGGCGTTCACAAAGCCAGCCTGCCTCCCGTCTCCATCCCGGAGCGGAGTTTGGCATCCCGGGTCCCGACCAGCCAAAGTGCTGATCAGCCAAGGTGCATCCCGGGTCCCGACCAGTCAAGATGCATCCTGGGTCCCGACCAGCCAAGGTGCTGATCAGGAGGCATCCTGCAGCGGTGCTCATCTCCAGCCTTTCCGTGCAGCCAGCTCACTGGTCACAGAGCAGACGGCAGGTTGACCACCACGTTGCGTCCCCCCCGGGACGGGGACGGGAGGCGGGAGGGCGCCCGCTTCCTTCGCCGGCCCCTTGCGCGGTGCCGCGTTCGCAGGGCCAGGGGAGCGCGCTGCAGAGCGTCTCGCTCTGTCTGCGTTTTCTCAATGAGGATCAAAAATATCCTTGTCGTCGCAGAAGTGAAAATGTATGCTTAAAGCCAGCCAACGCTTTGATTTTGTCAGAATCAGTTTAAAAGCTATAGAAGGCTTTTTAAAACTCACAGTTGAACAAACATCTTCCAGTGGGTAAATACCCAACTAATATAGAATTTTCCCGCTAGATCAGGGGCTCACCCTGGGGAAGCACCATCGCGGGGGCTTGATCCCGTGCCAAGAGGGACAAAGTGCCCAGAAAATGCTCTTTTTGGGGCAGACAACCACAGCAGAGCATCCCTCAAGCCCCGGGACATCAAAGCGCTCCGGGGACAGGTGGGAGTTTCCCTGCAACCCTCTGCTCCCCGTGGGCTGGCTGGGATGGAAAAGCAAACATCAATCCATGCAGAAAGCCCAAAGTCGAGCGAAATCCGTGGAAACCTGCCCTCTTTGAGCTTCATTAGAAGTGGCTTCYGCTTGGCAAATTAGCAGGAGCCAATCGAAACGGCATTTGCAAAACACACATTAACAAATCAGTAACTGTAAAAAGCAGCCGTCAAAATAGCTTTTAATGCTCCTAAATTGACTGCAGTGAATACAGATCATATGGTGCTCAATTGAGTTTAGGAACGAGCTATAATTTCTGCATATTTATACACCAACAGCTGAACTGCATCTTTCAGTCTCCGAGGCTGTGGCTTCCAAGCCACAATAATTCCAGATTTGAGACTMCTTTGATTCAGCCTCTAACAATTGTGGGCAAAACACCAGGCGAATCCGTGACTTATGCACATTCCTCAGGACATTTTTTTTTTGTGAAAAATCCCCCCTTGGCATCTTGGAGACCTGCTGCCCCCTCCTTAAGTCAGGAGGACACTGCTGTCCCTGCAGGGGACAGGGGAACRTTGGAGGGGATGTCCTGATGCTCCTGTTCCAACTGCTCTCATCCGGGAGGAATTCCAGCTGTGATTTCTTTCCCCAACAACRCTTGATCCGTGCAGCTATGGAAGAAACGGCACCGCAGAGGGACACGTTGAAGGGCTGGGTACCGCAATAGGCTGCTACAGCCAAGCGGCATCAGCCTGGCCACGTGTCCTTCCCATTGACCGTCTGTCAGGGATGGTCAGCTCAGACAGGAGGGCATCCTTGGAGGTCTCTGGGAAGAGCTTCCCTGTGGGATGGCAGCCCCTTCCCAGAGCCAGGGATCCGTCTGGGAACCCTCTCATCCAAACACCCCCAAAGCTGGGGAGATGAGGGAGCGAAGGCAAGTGCTGTGTTTGGGACCAAAGGCTGCTTGGAGGGATGCTCCTGGTCTCTGATGGCCTTGGGACGGCTGCAGGAATGCCGAGCTGAGCAGTTGGGTGGGATTTTGTGAGGCATAGGCTAAATGCTCAAGGAAGGGGTCAGGAAACACAGGAAGAGTGCTGCCCAAAAGCCTGTCCGGAGCAGGRAGCCTTCTTTGGCCAGGGAGCCCCCTGCCCCAGGCTGGGAAGGAGGAAAGGTCACGTTGAAGCAGTGGGAACGTGAGGAACTTCCAAGGACCTGGAACCGACATCCGATACACACCCATRTAGATCAAACATCGCCCAATCCCAGATACACCCAGGCAGACCCAAACAGTGGATTCCTGAATATATTGCAGGGCTGAAATAAAATCCTTTGAATAAAAATGCTTCTCTGCAGCAGAAACTATTCCCCAAACTGCTATTCTGCTTCCTTATATAGCTCGACCTAGAATAATAACCATATCAACGATTTTAAATTAAGATACATGCACTGTCACGCTTGGTTAGCCGAGCGCTCAAAATCGCTTTTCGTTTGCTATGAGAAGATAATCCAAATAAAYGAATGTTAACAGACCTCTGTGATTAAAGGACTACTGCAAACCTTAAAAAAAGAGCAAGCAGCAGCCCTCGCAGGGGAGGACCAGCAGCAAGAGACAGGAAAAGGCAGCAGCGTCTCAGAGATTTCAATTCAAAACTTGATTTTTAAGCTCTGCATCTCCCGGAGAAAAATATTACATTCTGATCAAATGTTTGTGATGCCTGGAATAAAAAGCCTCTGAAAGAAAAGGTGATTCAGAATAAAAAATGTGTTTTATTCCATAGTTTTGCAAACTGGACATCTCAGCACTGTTAAACTATTTTTCTCCATTTTCGCTCTGGAACAAAACCTAGGTAACATCCCTGTGCTTTCCCAAGGGACCACAGAAGTTCTGTATCCTCTTAGCGTTCACATCCATCACGTCCATCAGCACTTTCCTTTACGCCTGGATCTCCAGCTGCTTTTGCCTAGTGAGAAAGACCCCAAATGCCATAAAAGTGCACGGTACTTAAGGCATTAGAGTCTGGGGAGATTCTATCAATGTGAGTTTGGAGAGTGGAGCTGTGATAGAAAAGAGATGTTGAATGCACTTGTGGGCCCTGTCAGCTCTCCCTTGCTGCATCCAAGCCCTGCCAAAGGGTCCCACCACGGAAGGCCCTTCCCCACGGGCAAGCGAGGGTTTTTGCTCACACTCCAAGCCATGTGTTATTTTGGAAGCAGGTCTGTGTTTCCATATGTTTGTTAGCACCCATCTATAGTCACCATAAGCTGTCACAGATGGAGAGAAAACGGGACCTGCACCGTGGTGCTTGGAGCAAATATTGAGTGCCTGGGAGCGCATCGGCACGGCGCAGYGTGCTACCGGCCAAAACTCGGCCTCTGCACTCCGAAAGTGTTCTTTCCTTAAAATCAACAGGGAAACAGGYAGACCGAAAACATTTCTATAATTTACCTGGGTAAAAACCTACAAGGTAGGACCGGAAAGGTCAGGGAAGAGCAGAGCGGRGCTGGCACTGGAGGGTGAGGAGCAGCAGGACAGGGTCTCTTCGCTCCACGTGCTCGAGGACAGGTCCATTGCTGGCTAAATGAAGCACCGTTTTCCCTAGATTTTCCCTATTTTCTTTCCTCCCAAGGCCGTGGTCTTGCTGTCTGCYGGCAGGCCAAGGACACCCAGTCCTGGAGCGGAGCCTGAGCCCTGCGATGGGAAGAGGGGCAGAAGATGGGCACCCATCTGAGGAAGGCCCCGAGAGTGAAGAAAAAATAACAACCCGAATTCAGCAGAACTGAATCCAGCAAAACCAGCGCCTGGGGGCATTTTCCTTGAGTGAAAAGACAAGTATCTGGTGAAAGCCGGAATTGCTCGTTTTTCAGAATTGTTTCCGCATGGTGTTCCTGGGTCCCAGGCTCCTGCAGTTCTTAGTGGACAAGCCGGCCAGGTCCTGCTTTCCCAAGGCTGCGGTAAGACCAGGAGAGCAAGGAGGAGCTGCMGCCCCGGGTGCTTCCCGGGACGCTGCCCGGGTTCCCCCGCGGCCCCTCGCCTGCTCCCCCAGTGCTGCACCCAGGACCAGCCCTTGGGAAGGGGCTTTAGGAGCTGCAGCTTTTCCCAGGATCTGCACTTGCAAAATTGGGCATTCCCACCCYTCCCGAAGCGTCAGAAAGGACAGCACTGCTCTGTGCTGCACCACGGCTTGAGGAGCAAGGAAGCACCTGACACGGAGATCAGCAGTGCAGGGATTTGTTTCGTTTTCCTGGTGATTCGTTGTTAGAGCATCCGGAATTTGTGTTTTCTGCGGCATCAGTTTTGTGTTTTCATYGTGTTTTCTACCGCATTCGCATGGCCGCAGCAGGAGCATCTCCCTCTGGCCCCTCCTCGGTCTCTGCTGGGCCCCGGCTCACCAATCCAAGTGAATCCCATGGCTCATTTTATATGGAAAATATTCTCTATTCTCCATCCTCAYTTTCCAGCTCTTCCCAAGAACACGGAGCAGGAGAGATGCTCAGGCAGAGAAACGCAGAATCGCCAGGAGAAGAAGGCTGACTCACCCAGTGCGAAAGCGTCCTTTGAACAGTGCTAATTAACCCGGGGATTCGTTTACCGCTAATAACCTCCTGGAAGATCATTCCTCGTGGCAGGCCTATTTCTGGAGTAATGAAAAGATGTTTTCACTAACACGGGCCCTAATTGGTGGAGGACGTTGGGGCTCGGCGCTGAATGCGACACGGCTACCACGGATCCGGGGTAAAAACACCCGCGTAGGGAAACGCGGGGTGTTGGCATTAGTGCCACCAGTCCCCCCCACCATCGGACACCACGGACAATCCCAGCTGCRCTGTAACCCGGGAGGTTGTTTGCAATTAGGAGCGATGCGGGCGGGAAATCATATTCCTGCCCGCGGGCATAACTGGCGTGTTACAGAGCTGGGATGCGCTCCACGTTCCCGCGGAGCATCTCTCCTACAGCCAACCGAGGCTGTAGAGGGGGTTTTACCCCTCCTGACTCGTGAAGAATGCAGTSACGGGCCGAGTGCTCGGAGCCGTGGGGGCTGCTCCAAGCAGGTCCCTGGGTTTCCTGCCTGCTCCGCCGACAGCTCTCACGGTTCCTGTGCATCGCTGCGGGAGCCGGGCCCGTTCAGCCGGAGGAGAGAAGGCGGGAAGAGAGGGACCTGACCAGCGTCTAGAGGTACCTCGAGGCAGGGAGCCAGGAGGATGGGGCGGCCTCTTCTCCGCGGTGGCCAGCRATAGGACTAGAGGAAACGGCCACCAACTGAAGCACCGAAAGTTCCACGGGAGGTTAAGGAGAAGTTTCTTGACGATGAGGGTGACGGAGCCCTGGCACAGGCTGCCCAGAGAGGCTGTGGAGGCTCCTGCTCTGCAGCTCTTCCAAACCCGCCKGGCTGCCRCCCTGTGCCCCATGCTCYGRGTGTCCCTGCTGGAGCAGGGGGTTGCACTGGGTGATCTCTAGAGGTCCCTGCCAACCTTTATGACTCTATGACTTGCACAGGACAACAGCATCCTGAAACAGAAAAATCGCTATTATCTAATGCCATTTTTTTTTTTTCCCAAGAAGCAATTGACTTCAAGCAGTTTTTCATTTCCTATTTACCCCAGTCTCCAGTTCAGGTTTCCCTCTACAAAATCAACAGCACATTTGCTGCGTTTGGGGGCGTTCCGCCCCGGTTTATGCCCCAGGGGAGCGGTCTGGGTTCTCAGCTGGTATCCATCACCGGGGCCGGGTTTGCCGGACGGCCCCAGCGGCTCCTGGGTTCGCTGGGCCAGGAGAGTCCCGCAGCGAACGCAGGCGACGGGGGAAACGAAGGTGCGGAGGTGAAAAGTGCCATTTGGCTGGCTGAAAAAACGCCAGAAATCCTGCCAAATTTCTCACCTCTCTTTATTCCACACGTTGCTTTTGGCACGGGGACCAGAGCATCCCCTTCGCCCCCCATGGGCAGGCGCCACCGCTGCAAACAACCAGCGCTCGCTTTTCCCATGGGAAAYGGCAATGCCAAGAGCCACCGGCTTCTCCGGGCCCTCCTCCCTCCTCCTGGAGCTGCTGGATTTATTCTGCGGGAGCATTTTGTTGAATTTCTTGCGTGAAAATATGATTTTCTAGCTGGAGGAGGACTGATTCGGGAGCACCCAGAGGCAGAACGGCTTTCCCGGGCAGGTTGCAGCTGCTGGCGACACGAGCTGGCTCCTGCCAGGGTATAACACGCCGGCGTTTTGTGCCCCAGGCGTGCGGTTCTGTTCACACATTTCTGACATTCCTGCCGAGCCCCTCGGTGGGGGAYGGTTCCCACGACCCGCCGCAGCGGCAGCGCCTCTGCTCGCTGTGTGCCGCCCGTGCCTGCGAGGAGACGCGTTCGGGAGCCGTATCGGCGGCGTTACACCAGCCCTGAGCAGAGAGGCCCCTGGGCAACCGGAGCTGCTGCGGGAGGCGGGAAACGGCGCCCGTGATTCCCACCTCCTGCCCCAAAATCGTGGCAGAAGCCACAGACGTATCTGCAGATGTACRGGTCTATTCATAGTCAGTGGGCACGTGCGAAGGTTGCATTTTCAGACCACGCAACTGATCCAGAAGTCCGTTTTAGACGTGTTGCCTGCCCAGTGTCACTAAAACCCTCCTGCATCTCTTGCGATCAGTCTCCGTGAGCTCTGCGGAYGTTGCTAGCGGAGCCTCGGGGCCTTGCGGAGGCTGT
The DNA here is from genome assembly GCA_003342815.1 of Eudromia elegans. Lineage (NCBI taxonomy): Eukaryota > Metazoa > Chordata > Aves > Tinamiformes > Tinamidae > Eudromia > Eudromia elegans. Next base: position 176,321 of record PTEX01000146.1, on the reverse strand, counting down.
TGCTGGTATTGCTAATTCCTCAGGACACGGCAAGAGCTTCGCTGGCCACAGCCCCTTAAGCAAGAGATAATATTAGCATTTCACTTGGTCCAAAAGCAAAACCTTGCAGTCACTTCAGACAGCTAGATTTGCTTCTTCAGCATTTGCTTAAATAGCAAAGAAAACACAGAGAAAGGAGATGCTGTAAGTTAAGAGGAAGCAAGAAGGAATTCAAGCAAACCACAGGCTGGAGATCTGCCCGCAGATAGAGCTGCAGCGTAAGGAAATAGCCAGTGGCTGTTGGTGAAGAACGAGGCTTGTCCCCCGGCACTGGACAGCCCGGTCCCTCCTCCCGTGCCCATGGCACTTGCTTCCCGAGACGGGGAATCCCAGGTGTCCATGTGGAGGATGCTCCGGAGGGGACCCGTGGGCACCAGCGCCRCTTCCCCCCTTCCTCCGCTCGCTGTCGCTGGACACCCACTGGGATACTCACGGCTCTTACCAGGCTGGGCTGGTTATTAAGGCCTAATGGTTTTCAAAACATCCCTGCCAGGGCGTACCAAGASGTTTATACTCCCAAGTGTAACCAGGTGCTTGCATTTTGCAAGTATTTTTCTTAAATAACCCCTTGCATCCATCATTTCTCTGCAGCCCGAGTGCTGACATTTCTGCCTCCCCAGATCCCTCCCAGCGGGTAAAACCTGTACCAGGTTACAGGCTAATGACAATTAAAATGTCCTGCTTATAATTTATAATACTTTCATAATGGGAATAGCAGAGGGAGCTGCACTGCTGGAACCCCTGCAATGCACAGCTGAGGACTCTGTTAATAAAATCAGAGGAAACACAGGCAAAACACATGATTAAGTCATATACTTAAATGGCTCAGAATAGTTTAAAAAAAAAAAAAAAAGTGGTAAAAAACCCTGCAATAAACTGAGAGATTTCGAGCAGAAAAATAACTCCAAGGAAACCAAGCAGAAACCCTTTGCCTTCCAGAAAGAGCTTGYGGTGACTCAGAGGGCCCTGGCGCGGCGCTGAGCAGCGGGCTGGGCGCGCGGGAGGRAGAACCGGCCTCTTCCTCGGCCGAGAGGAGCAGGTGACGGGAGAGCAGGGCTGAGTCATCAGGAACCGCTCCTGCAAAGCGCTCCGGCACGGCACGCGGGGCGGCCTGCGCTGCAATCCCRGCGAGCGGCAGCGCCACGGGGAGTCATGGAAAACACGGGTCTAGGAGCGCTCGGCTGGCCCGGGAAGACCCCACCGCGCTCCAGCCTGCGGAGCCAGAGCCAGAGCCCCGGGGCTGCGCTACGAATAAGGGCCTTGGGGCACGGGTGGAGGATACAGATGTACAAGATGGTGCTTGCGTACCTGGACACTGTTGTAAAAACGTGGTTTTGTCAGAATTAGCASCTGTATTCGCTGCCATTAGCAGCTGGCCCCGGTTGGCTTGTCCTGTGTCACCTCTCACAGCCGAGAGCAGCASCCCAGGAACTGAAGAACAAGCAGAAAATCAAAGGATTTTCTGCGACGTCACCGCTCATCATTTTCGGTTGGACAGATGGTTGGGAGTCCCTTCTGCTTGCATTTTATCGAGTTTCAGACAAACAAACAGACCGGAGTTCACCGCCCTGCTTGGGAGGGGTCGCTGCCCCCGTCCAGGAACGGGCCCCTGCTCCCTCCCCACGTGCTCGTGCCCGCAGAGCAGAGCGAGCAGCAGCCCCCCAGACCGGAGCCGCTCGCGCTGCTGCGCTTAGAGAAACGCCGTCTGAAGAACACCTATCAAAAGACAAGCGCAGCGTGCGTCGCTTTATTTCTGCCTATGGACCCCAGACTCCACCACCCTCCTGCAACTAGTGCTGGCAGAAGGACAGACGAGCTGTTCCAGCAGCTGCCTTCGCTCTCCATGAACCACAGCCAGGAAAACCGTCCGGGGCAGGATGCTCCAGGTGACCCTGCCTGGGCAGGGGAGCTGGGCAAGACAACCTCAGAGGCCCCCATCAACCTCAACCGACCCTAGAGAAGAAGGAATCGGGAAGAAGAACCCGATGTCCATCAAGTGATGAAATGCGTTGATAGTTGTCATGGAAAACGGATCCCGCACGGCTCACTTCCTGATGGCCTGGCCCCTGGAGCCTTTCCCTGGGCTCCAGCCATGGGCTTTGCTCGGCCCAGGCTCCAGGCACGGAGATGGCTCTGCCCTTCTAGTGGGGAAACGTTCTCCCCATCCCCGGTCTGGCCRGGGCAGCTCCCGGGGACACGTGGCCTGAAGGAGCTGAAAAGTGCTGGCTGAAGGAGCACCGGCGTCAATCAGGATTGCTCACGGTGCTCCTGAAAAGGAAAAACGCCGTTTCGAAAGCTTGAACGAGGAAAGGGTCACTGCCACGGATATCTGTTGGGAAAAAGAAATGACTACATGATCGCTGTCCTCTAATAGCCTTTCATGATATAATAGACAAGGAATCAACCCGCCCTCTTCAGCCAACATGTAACACCAGCTAACCTCGGTGCATGAAACACTCCGCGTTAGGAAACGTGAAGGTGTTTCCTGCTGTGAATCACGGGGGCTGGAGGAAACCCCCGGCTCTCTGCTCCCCGGGAGCCTCTCGCCAGCGCTGCGGGCAAGCGGGAATCGGCCGGAATCGGCTCCGGGGGCTGTTTGGGGGAAAGCCCRGGCGCTGCCAGGCGGATCCCAGGCTCTCCTCTGCCGGGATGGAAACCCTYTAGGAACGGGGGCGGATCCAGACCCACGCGGCCGTGATATTATGCAATAGCTGCAGGCAGAGCAAAGCCCAGCTCTGGTGGCTTTTCCCGGCCCAATCTCCTTYGGATTCATCCGTCCTTCACAGATATCCCTCCAGGCGCTGATGGAACAGCCTAACCGCAGGGTGGTTTTCCATAAAGCCCCCTTGATCCAGGGCCTCGCTCCCTGCCTTTTSCTGGCAGAGCCCGGCTCACCGCACTCGGAGCAGGCTGCCAAGCTAAGCTTTCCTGTGCGCTCCTGCTAGCATATGGATTAAAGGGTATTTACTCAGGGGGGAATGAATAATGCCGTCATAAACATGTATTACTCCCAGCTGAACGTCTTCTCTGCTTTGCATGAGAAATTCATTTCAATTTTGGCTTTTGGGGCTTACTTTAATTCCTTTTTTTTTGCACATATGTGTATTTTTGTATACTTTTTTTCTTACAAAAGATGCCCGTGAGCTGTAAGGAGAGAAGTGCTGTATAACTCAAACCAAGGAAAGGCATTTTCTTTCGAGATAAGCTCCAGAAGGCCGATTTGGGACAGACTTTCCACATGGAGCTCCCCCCACACCCCAGGACTATTCAGTGCAAATAAAACAGAACCCAGCCTCAAAGCCCTGCTGATGCACTTGTCTCCTCTCTTTYCTCCTCTCTAACGACAACAACGATGGCTTTTTGTGCCCCAAAACAACCATTTGCTGCAAGCACCGTCCGACATACCCTACGTGTGCACTTGTGGATTCAGAGGTGTGGGGGTGGCAGCGCCACAAGCCACATCATCAACCTCCAGTCTCCGCAATCCCCTCGGAAGGCTTGTGGACAAATGCTGTGGGTTAGGGTTTTCTCTACACACGTGCCACACCAAGCGTTTCCAGAGACCTCTCTGTGCTTGGGACACGTCCAAACTACCTGAGGCTTCATGTTAATAATTGCTTGCAGATTTTCTATCGCCTGTCGCCTTCTGCTTCATCTGCACGCTCAGATTATAATGCTTAAAGCTGCCCTGCGGAGCTCAGGAATTCCCGGAGACACAGGAATGTGGATGAATGACATGTTTCCCCACTTCATGGGCTCCCTCACACGTCAGTATTCCCCGGGGTTAAAGGAAGCACGGAGGGTGGGAGGCAGGAAAGAAGAAGAATTATGGAAAAATTGGTCTGACAAGGAAGATAACAGCAGTAACAGACTGAGCCCCAGGTAAAGAACATATACCAGTAGGTTCTACGTATGGCTGCTGCACTGAGCACCTTCTCCATGGCACCGGCTTCCCCTGGGGTGACACTCAACCGCTGCCCCTCCTGCCCAGCTTGCACACCGAGGCGGCGCCGGGTGCTTTGGGGAAGGCTTCCCCGGAGCCGGGACGTGCCGGCGCGACGCGGCCCCGCGTGCCCGTGCGCAGCCTGGCCGTGGCTCGCGGCCGCGCGCCGTTGGCACAGCGCCGAGCACAGGGCTGCTCCCAGAGGCCGCGGCGCACGAAACACCGGGGAGATCCCACCCGCTCCGTAAGGGCTGCTCCGAACCGCAGCCCTCGCGGTGACGGGGACGGAAGAGCCTGGYGTTGCCCGGGAGAGAACCTGAGCTGTTGCCTCCGCGCTGCTTCACTCGCCTTCGTCTGAGTTCCTTGCAAATCACTAGTGTCCGGGCTTGCGGAAGGAMCGTTATGATTAATGCTTCAGAGTAATTGCCACTAGGTATTGCGTGAGTATTCTGAGGAACCAGGGTTTGGATGACGTTTCTGCCGTATGGGGCTGGCMCTGGTGTCCGCTGAGTCACGGGGAGCCCCACGCACAGGAGTGGGAGCGAAAGCAGGACGGGGACGTCCAGCTCCCAAGGAGTCGGGCTCTGTGCTACTGGATGCTGTAAATCCCATATACGGTGCAGGAAGCAAGTGTTGTCTAACATCTGAAGCTGATTTTTCCAATAGGAAGTTTGTCCTGGCTCAGTTTTCTTGGCAAACCTGATGGAGGAGCCGGCACTTGCTCATCCTGTTTCAAGCGAGTGCACAAGATGCAAAGCACATCCCGAAATTGTGATGGGAAAGTCTGGGAAGAGCAGGAGAGGTCAGCCAGTGCCATCGAAGCAGCAGGTACTGCAGGAGGGATCGAGGACCTCAACACTGGCAACTCTTCCCCATTAAGAAAAGGGAAATATGGTTTAAAAATTGACTGCAATCTGGCTCCATTGCGCTGATACACTTGTTCCCATCAGTCTTCCTAATCCTGCTTCAAGTTTTCAGAGCTTACAAAGCTCTACCCAAGCGCTGGAGAAGTTAGCCAATCCCAAGAAAGCTCGTCCCATTTCGGATGGATTATCTTGTCGCCCATGTCCTGTTTGGGACTGATTGTCCCTCGCTGACACTTATTGGTTCCAAGTCAAGAGCTGGTGCACAGTCCCTCATCTCTTGCTAGTCTCCACAGCATCTAAACAGACTGTCATACAGCGAATGTCAAGGAACTCGTACCTCCAAAAGTTAGATCTTTCAAAGCTAATGCTGCAAACTTGATTATGTAAAATGTGGTAGAAAAAACAACATTTGACTGCTTCGGGTAGACCCTGTCAGTATGATAAGACAAGGAAATCAGCAYTGACCTGAGGATGAAACTTTAAAAGTTATTGAACTGGGGAAAACTTAACTTTCCCTATGCGTTCTACAGCAGTAGAAGGCAAATTAATCATGTTAATCCTGTTCTCCTGAGCTGCTGCATCCAGCAGAAGCCCAGCCTTGGACTGAAGCTTCCAGCGCTGCCGGGGAGGTGGTGGGACAGGCAACGCGCTCCGGGGGTCAGATCAGAGCACTGAAGCTGCTCTTCYGTGTCCTCAACGCACCCACCCTGCYGCAGCTCACAGSGCCCAAGCCCTGAAACCTCCACGGCCTTTTGTTTCCCTTAACTAGTTAGGTGATGACACACATSGAAACGGCTTMGGATGCACAAAGACTTGGGTGGTTTCAGTAAATCCTCCGAATGCCTGTCCTGTGCAAGGCCAAGTCTCACCGAAACGCTGAGCAGGTTTGAGACGAAGCCCTGCACTCCAGAAGAACAACCCCATGGAGATGTCAGGCCATCTACCTAATAGTCATCTTCAGGTCATTGCTCAGTGCCCTACACTTAATGAAGCAACAAGCTCAATAATGCTCAAAAATTGGTGCTTCTCTCGTTACCATCCCAGCTACTGCTACTCCCCATGCAAAGAGATGGGCACAAACCCCAATTAATCCGCTGCTCAACACAGCAGAGCATGGACCGTTTTCTTTGCCAAGGACCAGGAGGCCTTTCTAGCACACCTGAAAGCTTTCYAGGTACCTTCACGCTGCTGTTTGTGCTGGATGTCGGAGCAGGCTGTGAACAGGGAAGCTGCTCTGTGTTCCTCCTGTGACATCTATCTTCTCCTCAGCGTCGGAGGGGTTTCTCATCCCCATCTTCCATTGCTGTCTTGAGCCTGGACACTGTGGAAGGCACTTGAGCTTTGCACTGGAGCTGCAGACAGTGAAAACAGCCCTCGATCACCTGTGCAGCYGTCACAGGATTTCAGCTTGGAAGCCGCATCGGCACACTGCAAAGCTTTATCACAGGGAATGCTCCTTTGAAAGCCTCAAGGACAGGGTTAACAGCAGAGATCTYGCACATGTCTACTGAGACCTGTCAGAGGTCTAGCTGGCAAGGGGGAAATAATTTTTCCAAAGCTAACATAGCTCATTTTATAACACATAACTTAATGATCATGGTGGAGGGCGAGGGGAATAGACAGATACAGACAGCATTAACTCCATGTACTCTCTCAGTAACCCACTGCACAACCTCAGCTGCGTATTCCTTGCTCCTTTCCACCTCCCGTTACMTCCCAGGCTGCATGCTGAACTCCACAATGACTGAATTCACGCAGCTCACACTATCTGCAGGCACAGGGAAAAGCCCCGTGTGATGCTGGGCTGWCCAGGGGCGGGCAAGGGGGACGGGATGGCCTCGCTGCCGCCCTCGGCGCCGCTTTCACAGGGAAAGACAAAAAYCCCTCCTCCTTTTGGAGAGCTTCCCGCGGCTCGGGCTGACCGGGTCAGCGGGAAGCTCCGGGCTGAGTTCAGTGGAAATCGTGCGGCCTCCAGCCAGAAACGCTCCGCAGACACCAGCAGCAGATGGGAGCGCTGGTGTCGGCACGCCGCAGTCGCAGAGCGGGAGCGCTCCTGCACGTCTTGTGACGGCGGGTTTCTTCTTTTTCTTTTCTTCCCTYTCCTCACCAGCACCTCTCAGCCGCTCGCTCCATTCCTCTGGAATGGGGTTTTCCTGKTTTTTTTCTTTTTTTCCCCTCCAATACCGCACTGCAGGCAAATATTTGCAGCGAGCGAACAGACGAGCCGCCCCGCACGGCTGAGCAGAGCCCGGCTGGGCTCCCGCCTGCCAGCCCAGGCCGGGGGGCTGCGTGGGGTTAAATCAAAGACCGCCTGGGTAGAGACGAGGATCCCCGGAGCAGAGGAGCACGAAGGAGCCTGTGACCTGCCGCGAAACCGGAGTGCCCAGATTACCCTGGCCACAGACTGAAGTTCTGCTGGTTTTTTCACTTTCTGCCAGGAGTCTGAAAAATTGAGGGAYGTGGCAAGCCCCTCGGAAAGCGCCCGTGGTGCCCGTGGGGTYGCTTGTCCCCGCAGCGGCTCCGTGCAGTGCCCTGAGGCGCTCCCAGTCATGGGGCAGCCGAGCAGGAAGACGCAGGGCTGCGAGGGTGGGCGGCAGCGGTGCCGAGGTGGGGAAACCCCATGGCCTCGTCGGGAACCCGCACATCCACATTAACCATTAATCCTGGAGAAGGGAAGCGCTAGGGCGTGGAGCCCCGTCTGCTGACGGGTCATCATCTCTCTGCTGTGGGGTGAAGGCCATCGCCATGTCCCAGCTTTGGCTACATGGTCTGGCTCCGCTTGTCCCCTTGTCCTTATCTGCCATCCCGTTTCCATCCACGCTCGCATTCCCATAGAGGATCCCGCATCCGCCTTGGAGATCAGATGTGGCCTTGCTCGGCTCCACAGGCTCCAGGCCAGACTTTATATGTCAATATTCCCCTTATTCCCTGCTTTGACACACTCAGAGAGGCAGAAGGCAGCAGGTTTGGGGCCAGCCACACTCCGGCAGGAAGATCCATGGGGTTTCCTTGGTGCCCCCGTGCCGGTTTCCCGCAGCTCCAACCCTCCCCTATGGCCCGACCCGCCGCCGGTCGCAGTGCATCCCTCTTCCACCCCTGCACGCCCGGTGTTTTGCCTCCCTCCTGCACTGCCTTGCGTTCCTTAGAGGACTTTCYACCTCGCCCCGTACCTGCACGATGCAGAATTCCTTAACTGCTCCTGCTCAGGCTGTGCGTSTGCCTGGCAGCGCTGGGAAACTCAGCACTCCCTCACGTTAACCCCCGCTCGTACCCATGTGTGTTCTCACGTATTGAGGACACACTTGCTGAGAGCACCCRCGAGTTTCCCGTCGTCGAACTGCAGCCCACGACGTGGTGCTCGCTGGTGGGGCGGGACGTGCTGCGTGCGCTGCCCTGGACACGCGTTCCAAAGAGCCGGGGCGCAAAACGCCCCTCGGAGACAGTTTTCCAATTCATAAATCGACCAGGTGCCTGCTGACCAGAAACGCAGGGTACGGGAGAGGCTGTCGTGGCAGAAAGCAGACGTGGGGCATTTAGGGAAWTTTCTGTAATTTGTAATCAAACAAAGTATTAGTTTATACAGGCATTTTGTGGCCCCAGCCTCAGCTGCCCTGGGGGCTCAATCAGACGGACGTCACCACGCTTGTCTTGGCTGCACGAGTGTTTCCGAGGGACTTTGGGGGGTTGTTTTAATTCCTGATGCCGAAGAGCCCCGGTGAGAGAGGGCAAAGGGCCTTGGGGGCCGCCCGGCTGCCACGGAGCGGGGGGTCCCTATAGGAAGGTCTCAGACGGGACCCCCGGCCTCCGCGTGGGTCACCTGCTCCCCTGCTGCACCGGGCTGAGAGCGTTTGGGGCTCTGACCAAGACGAGAACCCAGAGACGGGGCCCCCGCGGGGAAGGAGCGCGGCCCTGGCCGTGGAGCCGGTCCCGCTTCTCCACGCGATCAGCGCTGGGTTTTGCACAGCCTTTCCCTCACGCTCCTGGTATCTAAAGCTGCTTTTCCTCCACCTTTGCCTCGCTCTAACTCCTCCATCTATTTTGAATCCCACCCATAATAGTATCGYCCCTCTGCTCCCTCCATGTGCTACCAGATGCCTTTTCTCTCAGCAGTTTTCTTGTTCTTTTTTAATTTATCGCTTCAACTTTTATTTCTGTATGTGTTTTGGACAGACAGGAAGTGAGGCTTATGTCCAAAACCAAAACGTGCTATAGAATGAAATCTGTAATATGTAAATAGGACACCTTGCAAGAGATATAGATATAGATGATATAGATATAGATATATAGATATAGATATAGATACGTTTCTCATTGCAGTCAACCAAGAAGCTGCTAAGAACTAGCTGAAGAAGGGTCTTCAGCGAGTGGGCTGCTTTTGTGGGTGTCTCATTGGCCAAAAGGGGCTATGGGGAGAATATTCTGYGAAAACTTCCTCTGGATTTCTATTAATTCCATTTGTTTTCCAGGGTGTAGAGCTCAAATTGGCTAGGTGGTTAAAAATAAATCATAAAAGGAAAAGAACAACAGAGGGAAGGGCGAAGGCCGGAGATAAAGCAGCGTTTTGGGCGCGCATCCGAGGAGCACAGCGCAGGGGCAGCGTTGCACAAGAGGCATCTYGAGGTCGCAGCCCGGGAACCTCCCCACGCGCAGCAAAAATAGGAGCCGCATCCTGCGGCGGGAYGGGGCCCTGGCCTCGGCTCACTTTTTGTCCCCTCCTTTTCTTTTTCCCTAGGAAGTCGCCGCAGGGATCCCTGCGGACAAGCRCCGCAGCTGGAGCGCGCGGCCCGGCCCGGCTCCGCGGTGCCGATGTCGGCGCCGCCACGAGCTGCGGCTGGGGCCGGCTGGGAACTCCCGGGGGCTGCGAGGCAGAGCCGGGCTCTGGGGGAGGCTCTGGGGGGGTKGTTGTTGTTTTTCCGCTCCGAGTGAACTTTTAACCAGCTGGCTTTAACCCCGCGCGTCGGAGAGGAGAATCCCGCTGTGGGAAAGGGAGCAGCGGGRGAGCCAGATGTGCAGGGGAGCATCCAAGCAGCCGCAAGGGCTGCTGCAGGGGGTCTGCCCGCTCCAGCCTCTCTCCCCAACGGTGACCAGGACAAAACACACGTGAGAAAGAACCAGAAACGTCGTTTCAAGGGCTGGTGATGCCCTCCAGCGACAGTGGTACCCGAGGCCTTGTCTTCACCCTCTTAGCAATAGAACGTGCAAGCCAGTGTGGAGCGGAGGAATCAAGGCTGGAAACCGCTAAATGTAAAATTATTATAGTTATATCTATTACAAATGTGGAACAGAAAAAGAGCAGTGTAAAAGATCCTGCCKTTCAGTCCCATGTTACAATGCGAAGCACAGAACACAGCCTGGAGCAGGGCTGGTAGCTCTTCCAAACGGGCACCCTTGGGCTTGTCCAGGGCTTGGGAAAGAGGGAGGTCTCTGGATGAGTGAGYGGAAGCACTAAAAGGAACAATTCCGGAGCTCCTGTTCCCTGGAAACCAGGGCAGCGAACGGAGCAGGCTCAGGGGCCGAGGGCTCGGATGCTCCTGTGCAGGGAGTGCAGGGCTGTGGTTTGTCCCCAAGCAAGGAAGACAAGTGCTGGTGGCCACAGCTGGCTGGTGGCCAGCCAGCACCAATCTGTCTCCTTTTAACRGCAACTTAGTTTTCCCAAGCCCGGCCTCTTCTTAATAATTATTCCAATTCTAATTACACGGGTGGGAACAAGGGTCTCAGCGCGGCCTTGCAGGCACCTGAGGCAGCACCTGCCTCTCTGCACATTGCCCAGAAGCTCCTTCCCGGCCCCGAAAGGGCCGTGGGGGGACGAGGGACGCGGAGCGAGGACAGCGCGACCGGAGCGAGCGCCTCCCTCGCGGCCCTGCGGCGCAGCCCGCTCCCCTGGCGCTCGTGCTAGTTCACCGAGCCGAAAATAAGGACCTAATTTAAGGTGCATTTGACGCCTCCCCTGCTCTGTGCACGGTGCTTCCCAGGGCTCTGCCCCRGCCTCTGCAGCAATGCCTCCTCACGGGAACCCAAACCGCTTGTTCTGACCCCGCTCAGCTTCYCCTTCGCTCTTCTCCTCCTCCTTGTCAAAACAGCCGTCAGAGCCTGCTGCTGTCTGCGGAGGAAAAGCCCCTTCTGTGGGTGYTTCTTGGCTTTTCTGCCAGTCGCACCGTGGCAGTTTGCATTGCCCGGCACCTCGGGGGCTCTCCTGGGATGCTCAGGCTTCCTCCACACACACCTGGAGGCAATGGCGAGTTAGTCAAAAGCGGCAAGAAACCACTTCATACTCAGCAATTCTACTTATTTATTTATTTATTGATACCATTGTTCCTTCTTTCCCAAAGGAAACTTCCTAGCCCTTATTGCAAGGGCACAAGGAAAGTCACAGTGCAGCATGCCCAAAATCCTGAGCAAGGTCTGCACATATGCATGCAGCTCAGTAGAGACGGAGCTTCCCAAAAGCAGGCCTAGA
>PTEX01000146.1:127220-164956 GCA_003342815.1 Eudromia elegans | reverse complement strand
TTTATTTTATTTTATTTTATTTTATTTTATTTTATTTTATTTTATTTTATTTTATTTTATTTTATTTTATTTTATTTTATTTTATTTTATTTTATCTTTCCAGAACAGCGCTGCCCTATGAAGCCCAGAGCAAGACGCAGACTGCTGAAGTCTGGAAGTTCAGCTTCTGGTGCAGCAATTCCCTCGAGCTGGAGCTGCAATGTGACTTTTCTCCCAGCTCCGCTGTATTAAAGTGCTATAAATCACAGCTTATAATAGCGAGAATAAAGTTTCCAAAAGAAACGGTCACATAAATCACAGATTTGCAGGTCTTAAAGGGCCATTGAGAGGYTGACTAGGCCCTGTGCAGTATTAGGGGTACAAGTGGGTGCTAGGTGCATGAAGGGCATATACRAGTAGGTATTAGGTATATGAAGGACATACATGTGTAGGTATTAGGTGTCCATTTCTCAGCATTTCTGGCCTCCCCTTAGTGCAGGTGGGACACACAGACRAAGTCCCTCGGCACCCTCCACCTCGTGTCCTGCTCCACCACGGGCTGATCGGGCTCTGAGCRTCCCRGTCYGGAACCCTTAATCCAAGGAGTTTCSGCGCTGGCAGCCCGGTGSAGCCAAGCRCCRAGCACRYGCACRGGCCTCTCCAGGAGGGAATCCCGGAGAAGCTCTCGTGTGCTTTGTCATTAGAGATAATTAACACGTTTGCAAATTGGTCTTTATTTAAGACCAGCTGCCAAGGAAAAAAAAAAGAAATCTTTAAGCCTATAAAGTATTAATTAGCGTGAGGTTGATGGCAGCCGCTTCCGTCRCATCCCGGGCTCCCCAACATATCCRCRTCTTGGAAAGCACGCCGGGGCCGTGCGTCCCGCTGCATGGACACTGAGCACACTGCGTGCCCTTGCGCGGGCTCAGAAAGCCCCAGAAAGGCCAAAAAGACTCCAGGAAGGTGCAGAGAGGCTCCAGGTGAAGCCTCGAGCACTGCCTCATTTCACTCGACCTGTGTATCGGCAGGAGCCCTGGGCTCTCGGCACGTCTGGCCCCACRTGAAGAGTTTGGGCTTCTGCAGGGGCAGCACCAACCGCCGCAAGAGCCACCAGGCATCTGAAACCCCTGCTTTAAGACACCAAATAACTGAAGCTATTGTGTGCACCAGGTTTGTTTGCATTTTTGCCCCATTCCCCACCTCTAACCCTGCTCGGGAGGATGCGCCTCGGAGAATGTTGACTGTGGAAACCAGAAGCAGATGTGACTCGGAGAGGGCAAGGGAGGACCCGGACGCGGGTCCTGCTCCAGGTTCGACATCCAGCTCCCCCAGCTCCCCCCTAGGACCGGAGCTGCAGATGGGCTCGGGTCGAGGCACTTGGGGACGGTGCCGAGGAAGGCGCTGGTGTGATGGAGGCGAAGCCTTCGTCACATCATCCTCCTCCTCGCCAGATCTACCCCAGCCTCAGTGCTGGAGCATCTCAGAGACASGCGTTTGAGACTCTCCTGGGTGGAAACAGGCCACAGCAGTGCTGCCCATTCCCTGGATTCCCACCCAGGGACTGCYCCAGGCTTCGAGTCCCCAAAAACCTGCCCGCTCAGGGAGTGGATGTCACCCGTGCCGAGGCAGCGAAGGGTTAACGCAGTGAGTAACCAGTGGGAGATATATTTAATGATCTCTGAAATTGCTTCTGTGAAACATCCACATAAATGCCACAACTTGATTTAGTACGGATCCTGCAAATAACAAATGTAATTACTCGGGAATCAGAATAATATTAGGTCAGGCTGACTGATAGCCCCCTGCCCGGGAGGGGCCGGACGGAAACCGGAGCCAAGGGCTCGTGGGAGCAGCGAGGGAGATGCCTGGCCCTGGCCACAGGCAGTGCCACAACCCTCCKAGCGAGGCAAAACACAGCCCTAAACCGCCCAGAACAGGATTCAAATCAAAGACTCGGGTCTGGTACCACCTTCCCGGTACCGACTCCAGCGCGAGGAGCCTCCTCTTCCTCCTGCCCCCCCTCGCTGCTCTTCCTGCGGCAGCTCSGAGCAGCCCGGTAGGAGCCCTCCCGCTGCCCGCGTCCACGGCAGGGCCGAGCTGCATCTCCGCAGCCGGAGGCACTTTGCACCGTAATCCCGGCACCATATGTCGGGAAAGGAGTTATCAGCGAAATTTGCCTTCGCTTGTTTTCTTCTCCTCCTTATCACCAGATTACAGCTGGTGAGACCCGAAAAGATTAGAGACGAAGCCCTAAAGCCCAAAGCGAATTGGGTCAGGAGGGCGGCGGGGTGGCGTTTCCGTGTCACCCCGGCCACGGGACGCGCGTGACGCCGGTTCTGCAGGATGCCCCGGCGTCACCGTGCAGAACACCGAGATCCCGGCTTCAAACCYCGCGTCCCGTGGGCCTGGATGTCTAATACGGCATCGAGGCACCTCCTGGAGAGCAGGGAAAAATAAGAGAGGGAAGAGATGAAAAGCAAAAAGCACCTTCCCCTCTGGAAAAACGTGAGGGAAGGTTGGTGGGAAGGTGAGTGCCACCGAGGACTGCAAGGCCTTCTTGGCCAATACCCTATTTGTGTTTGCTTGAAAAGCCCAAGCTTAGGGTATGGGGGCTTAATGTGAGCTGGAGCCACACGGATTAGAGAATAATGTCACAGAAGAGGCTGGTGACATTGAAAAGATCTATCAGATTAATTACCAGGCTTAAAGGAGCTTGTCCATTTATGAGAAACAAAAGCCCTGGGCCACGAGGTATTGAAATAACGACATCCTTCCCTCTCTGATGTCAGGCCAGCAGGATTGCCGGAGTCCCAGCCCGCCGTTATCGTCAGCATTCATCTCTGCCCTTTGCAGCACACATGGATTTTATTGAAGCATCGCAAAGCAGTCCCGGCTGCTTTCGGCTCCTCGGAGGGACCTGCTTGTGCACATACCATTTGAAACACTGCATCAATATTTATCGTAGCTGCTGAAAGTAGGGAATATTTTAATCTTAAAACACCTGCCGCAGTGGGGCGAGATTAAATAAATGCATAAATAAAAGATCTAGGCAGCGGAGCTTATAATCCTGGAGGGCTGCGGGTGCAGGCGGGTAAAGCAGGGCCCGAGCCAGGCACCCCGAACCAGAACGAGCCGCGCGCTGATGCTGCAGCCCAAGAGGCATCGYGCTGGACACCGAGCCCATGAAACCGCCCCAGCTCCTTCTCAGGGGCACCTTTGGGCCACCTTGGTTTGCAGCCCTGGCCAGGGATCATCATGATTTCCCCCCACACAGTAAAGGAAGCAGGTTCCCGGCTCCCAGGGTGAACATGTCTCATACAAGGCCATGCTTGCAATTAGCAAGTGAAATAAAGGGACTGGCAACACTTCTAGCTCACCTTTATATGATACATAAGATAGAGGTGATACATAGGATATAGGAGAATGTGCCAGAGAGGCTCCCGGTGACCAGGAGGCCCCTYAGATCAAGCTGGGTTAACTGGCCTGCAATGGGCTTCCAAGATGAAGAACATGGTGCCTTCTGCAGGCTCCGTGTTATCTGGAGCGGGGAAGCCCACGAGGGGCACTCTGGGTGTTTGCACACACGTATCACAAGATATCGCTGTCGTAACCTCAAGCGCTGGATGGGCACAGGAACATTTGCTAGCACTTGGGAAAGATGAGGACGGAGAGCTCAGAGCAGGTTCCATGACGAGGCGGAGGCGTTCTGGGTCTAATTATCTCCTGCACTAATGCACGTCACACCAATACCCCGCGGAAAGAGCCCAAGCAAAGGAGGCGGCGACGTTCGCGCCAGCCGTTCACTTGCACCTCGAGAGCCCAGGACAGCAGGGCCCGGCGGAAAAACGCTGGGGCTGGAGGAGCCCCGAGTCCACAGCTAGGCTGGGGYAGGGGAGGGAAAGTCTGCTCCAAAGAAGTGCTGGAGCGGGAAGGGCCCCTCACACGCGGGACCTGCCCCGCCGGACAACCACGGGCAGCACGCGGCAGGGCAGGAGACCTGCCTTTGATGAGCGGGGTGACAAGTGCCGGTTCTCGAGGTCTGAGAGCGGAAACCAGCGATTTGGGCGCACCTTGGCTTAGTCTGCGCAACGACTTTGGCCTTGGCCAGTGAATGCTTGGAGACCCTCAATGGCGTTGGCCTTGTCCAGTGAAGCCTTGGAGACCCTCAATGGCTTTGGCCTTGTCCAACGAAGCCTTGGAGACCTTCAATGGCTTTGGCCTCGTCCAGTGAAGCCTTGGAGACCCTCAATGGCTTTGTGCTTGTACAATGACGCCTTCAGAACAAGAGTGAAGCCATCAGCGATTCACTCCAGCTTTTCCTGAGGTCTTTTCAGTTTTGCAGCCACTCTGAGGCAACAGCAAGATTAGGGATGGTGGAGCGGCGCTGTAAGTAAGGGCACCACTCGTGATGTTTTTGCTCTCAGTCACCAGTGAGCTCCATGGAGGAGCCTCGGCGACAATGGACAGCAACTGTCTGACGTCTGTCGTGGCTTCCAGATCTCCTGGACACTGAGGAACTCCTAAACTGATATTTTTTTGCAAGTTTTTGACAATCACTGAAATGCTTGTGAAAGCTTTTCTGATGTATTGATGGATTTGTTTGGTGCCAACACAAACAGCTTCCACAGATTTTTAGACATCTTTGTTTCCTACCATCACCAAAAAACATTTCTGACCACTCAGGAAGACAATTTTAATACAAGTTTGTTTTCTCATACAGTCTGAGTTGTATCCCTAAGAAACATGACTTAAAGCTTATTAGCATCAGATGGAGACAGCTTACGGTTCTATTCATAGAAATGAATCAAAAGGTTAAWACGTAAAATTTATTCAGCACAATATCATTTTATACTTAGCAATATGATGAAGGCATTCCAGATAACYATTTTCTATATATTCCCCAATATAAAAATATTGGTTTCAGGGTAAAAAAATGGAGCTAGTAAATCAGACAATTAATCATTTCAGCCTAGCAAATGTCCAGTAAATCACCCCAGTTTTATGTCTCTGCATTTTGAACTTACGCCCAAGAGCCCGGAGATTGAGCCCATGTGCTATTAATTTGAAAACAGGCAGCTCGCATATTTGTTTAATGACCTCAGCAGCAATCCCAGACACGCAGCCCCAGGTGCGCCGTGTAAAGAAGTGGAGCCCCGGCTGCAGCGCCCGGACGCACGAGGAGATGAAGTGTCAAAACAAACGCCGAGGTCGGGGATTAGCGTCGCCCGGGCCGGGAACTGCCCGTGCGGGAYCTACACGCAGCCCGGGGCAGCGCCCGAAGCCAACGATCTGCCGCCTTGGACTAGATGGACCCCTGCTCAGCGTGGGAGTTTGTTTGTTGCTATTGAGCATATTTGGAGTCAACCACACGGTTCAGGCAGGCGTTGGGGGGCCGCTGGCCCAGGCCACCCTCTTCCCCGCGCTCCTCCGACCCCAGCACACACAGCAGAGCTGCAGGGCTGCAGAGGAAAGGGGCCACGGACACAAGCGGAAGGTTTGGGGGTCACTTCCAGCAGCACCGGGACAAGTTTGATGCTCTGCCAGTCCTCGGTTCAGCAGCTTTAAGCTGGCGAGCTTGCCTTGCTTTAAGTGATCTATTCACACGCGTGCGTGCCTAGAGAGAGCATGAAGAGAGGCTTCAGCCRAGACATCTGGTTCCCATGGGATGCGCTTCCCACCGCCTTCTGCTCTGATGCTCTTGGGAAATCCTGAGGGCACAAAAGCGAAAGGGCCGCCGTGTAAAACCCATGTTATTTTGGCTCCACCTGGAATCCTGAAATGATTTCACTTGAAATTACTCTTTTCCTTCTGTTTCCTCCCCCATAAAGAAAATASTAGTGTTGACCCAAACACAGTCGTAAAAATGCAGTCAGACGGAGCTTAAGTGATGACATTTAGGGCACTTTGGCTCTGTTTGGGCTAGCAAAAGTCTACCCCACATTACAGCATCCTTTTCACTGTATCTTGCCCTTGGAGAAAGAAAAGCAAACGACTCYTGAAGGCCTTTGTCTGCCGCGTTATAAACGCAGCCCTTGCGGCCTCGCAGGAGGCAGGTCTGGGGCCCCGCGCGTGCCCGGCGAGGAGCCGCGTTCCTGCTGCAGAGCCGCGCGGCCTCCGACGGATCAGACACGCCGAGGCCTCGGGAGATGTCACACGGATTCCGGCTTGAAAATTGGATTTGGCAGCGGAGCTAAAATTGGAGCAGCCGCAGACGCCGCCACACCTCGGACTCCCGAGCAAGCAGCGCCGCTCCCGGCGAAGCAGAGCACGGATGGGGCTGGGGGATCCACTAGCGCTCCAATTATCCGTGTCGCGGCTTCGTCGGTGTCCGGCCGGGGTTAAAGGGCCTAACGGAGCAGGAGACAGCAGCGCTTGGGAAGCCTGGAAGACTTTGCTGGTGTGCGGCTGGCAGCGTCTGCCCGGACCTCAAGAGCATGGAGGGTTGGTCCAGTGGGTGATTAGACATGGCTGGGGTAGGAGATCACGATGAGGGATCCCGGTCACACTGGGCAGCACAGGGGCTAAGCGGAGAGCAAACACCAGTGGGATCTGGAGCTCTAGAGTACATCAGGGGTCCCCATGGGGCRTCTGGAAGCCTTCTCCAAGAGGAAGCAGCCTCTCCAAGAGGGCAAGGCTCTGCCTTTCACCCATTTGCCTTCCCGGTGTGGATGARCCAGCCAGCTCTGCGTTTTTGGGGGTCACTTGAGCAGATGCTCTCACTCTCGAGCCCGAAAAGCATTTTTGCACTTCGTATCTCTTGATCTGTTGGAGTTCCTTCAGTTGGGTCTCCAGAACTGGATACCAAAGAGCATTATTATAACTAGCATTATTAAGAGGTTAATTTAGGAAAATATCTCACTAATATATTTTCTCATAACTCAAAGCCAAACACATCTTGCAAGATCCTCACACAGCAGTTGCTGCTATATCTTTTCACAACACTCTCCATTGTACACTCCTGACCAATTTCCCGTGGATTTGCATGGCGTGTCGAAGCCGGGATACCATCCCAACTACCTTCCTATGACTACAAGTCATAGGAAAGATGCACCCAAACTTGCAAAATATGGGAAACAGTGTTTTTTCCTGAAAAACCTTTTAACAAAACCAAATGCCCSCTGCACGGTGCAGTCCAGGGCCCCATAACCACATCCCGGGACGCACTCCACTCTCCCTGTGCAAGGCCAGGCCTCTCTGCTCCCCAAAGGCCCCATTCACACAACCTGACAGCACCGGCCTTTTCTCACTGCCAAGGAAGGAAGTTGCTTTAAGCTTGAAAAAAAAAAGAGCCATCTGGCAGTGCACAGCTGTGGAAATATTATACGTCTAATTATTTATAGAGGTACCTGCACGAGGAGTTCAACTCCTCAGCGGTCCATAACCACATCAGGAAATAAGAAAAAAAAAAGCYTTTTTTTTTCCCCAAATCTAAGCCCAGCTTTGCAGTTCTTCCCACCGCTGGACACAAGAGGTTTCTGGGGGAAGGGGCTCGCTTTGCTTTGGCACATGTAGCTTCAAAGCGGCGGCCGCCGTCTCCGTCGCCGCGGGTGCTCCTTGCATTGGGCACAAGGTTCTAGCCCACCCGCCGGCCTCTGAGCCCCCAGAGTTGCACCGAGAGGGCAGCAAGAGCCGACGGCAGCCACCAAACGGAGCGGGGTGCAGCCCCAGGGAACGAGCCCATTCCGACTCCTTAAATCAACAGCGAGGACGTCACGGGGACACGGGGCCCCAGTGTCCCCAGAGGGCCTGACTGGGYAGGGCGGCCGTGCTCCAGAGCGGATCTCCGGTGGCCAGGGGTTATTAGAGCCCTGCGTTTGCTTCTCGGGGGCTATTTTCACTTCACAGAAAAGGCCCGTAACCCACAGCTATGCTGCTGGTCACAGCTCGGAAATGCCTGAATTTCTCCTACCGCCTCGTCCCTGCTGTGTCCACAGGTCTCAGTGCCATGGGAAACCCTTTGCTCAGCTCAGATTTCCCCTCAAAAACGGTATTTTGTGGGATTTTGTTCACTCAGCACTAAACACTGCCCCCAAAGGCCAGTGAACCCCAGCAACACCGTTAACCCCGTGTGTGCACGTGCCGGGGAGGRAAGAGCTCCCTTATCCCGGGAGCTCCGTTTCTAGGAGCGGGAGGACCGCCCGGGTCCTGCCAGGGYGCGAACAGCTCCGGTGCTCCGGGAAGGAGCGAGCGGCGGCCAGGGCAGCGCCGGGGACCGGGGAGCGCAGCGGGCGCCATGCACGGGCTCCTGCCGCCCGCCCGGCAGCTCGGGGCACCCGCGCTCCCGACGCTCCATCCGCTCCCACCGCGCTCCACGCACCAGCGGGGCCGCTGGTCTATCTGTGTGTTGAATACACGAACGGAAGGTTGCTTCCTAAAGCCGCGGCCAACGCTGACTCATAACCTCAGCTGACAAATCTCTGTCCRTGTTTCCTGGCCTGTGCAGAGCTCTGCAATGCCCAAAGTGTCGTTCTTTATGAGAACGCTGCTTTCAGGAAGCGTCTGGAAGAGCGGAACGCACTTTCTCACGTTSCCTCGTTCATTCCTGCTCTATCCCGATAATAAATATATACATTATAAATGTGAAACACGCTCCCTACCACCACGGGAAGSGAGCTTTGCTGCTACAGAACGCATCTTTTCTCACGCAATGCCCAAAGAAACAAAGCCCAGTSTCACTTCCACGGGCGTGGGCACATCCCATGGCCCCGAGCGGCTTCTTGGCTCTGTCCACGTGGGCTGTGAGCGCGCGACGTCTCCTCAGACGTATTGCCACCAAACACGCCGGAATTTAGCATACATTAACAACGCGGGCCTTAAATCAAAGCAGCATTTCTTAATGCATTATTTATAATGAATCAACTATTAATGGCGATAGCTTTTTTTCTCCTCTAGTAAATTACTATAAACTCTGCTGTAACATGCACTAGCAGTTACGTGCTATATAAATAAGTTGCGTGGTCGGACCCGCTTTGCCCCGTCTGCCTCGCGCCTGCCGGGTGATGYGGGATGTAGCTATGCACGGCCGAACAACGGGATTTCTGAAGGAGATCACACAGAAATCCTGATTTCTGGAAGCTGCAAGGCTTGGGTGGGAAACGGGTGCGTTGTGGCTGCATGGCCAAGAGCATCGTTGCTGCTGGTGCACCCCAGCACAGCGCGGCCCCTGCGAGGGTGCAGGATTCACCCTCTCAGGCATCCTCGTTAATTATCCTGTGTAAACAGAAAGGCCCCATCTCGATTTGGCCCAATTCCACCCGGCCCCGACGTGCTGGGGAGCCACACCAAAGGCTTGGAAGTCCCCCGGGGTGCTCTGTGTCAGTGGCAATTACCGCTGGGAGAAAAGAACTGCCATCAAAATGCAGCCGGGATCACAACATCAAAGCCAAGTCGAAAGGCTTCATTTCAATTCTAATGCAGCTCGTCCCTTATTTTTAGTCACTTTTGTTTCTAAATAATYCCATCTGCATTTTAAATCACGAGCGACTTTGCAGCTTTCAGGTTTCCTCTAGCGTGAACCGCAGTAATTGCGGGGCCGGGTCTCGTACAATATATACATTATCCGCCTCCTTAGAGCCCCGCAATTACAGAGTCTCTATGACAACAGCGTGAGCTTGGCCAGCCTTGGGCTTCCCTACCCGCTCCCATCGGAATAACCCTCCTCCAGGACCGCTGCAAGGCGGGAAGGTGCCGAGCACCCGGGCGCTCTGGGAGCAGCCGCCCATGGCTCTTCCGCAGGATGGGAGTTTCAGGCTGAAATCAAAGGAAAAAACAATTTTGAGGCTGTTTTATTGGCCTTTCTTACAACGTGTGAACGTGCTGGGGTTCCCGCGCTCGGGTCTCCCCATACCTGTGTCCGCAAGGCAGCGACGGCTRCACGGAGGAGCAGGAATTTCCGCCTGACTGACAGACACGACGTGTGAACCGCCACACGCAGCCGCTCCCCGCGGCCGGCCAGACCGCCCTTCCACCGGGCGCCTTCTCCTGTCAGTTTGGCYTCCCCGGTCACCTCATTCTCTCTCTCTCATTCGCTCATTAATTGCATATATGCGATTAATAACAAATGCAATTATAGGCAATTAAATAACAAATGCAATTAAAAMCAAATATGCACATAAATATACCATTATATATACATACAACTATATATATATATATATGTTTTTCCTGTGACGCAGCAGRGGGATGGAGCAACAGGGAAGTGCAGCACCTTGGCACGAGCCACTTGCCTGAGATTTTCACCAGCAAAGGACTGAGGAAACTTTCTGCCCTGGAAAGAACCACAAAACACACCACCTGGAGCGGAGACCCCCATACCACAGAAGCCACGGCTCCTGTTCACGCGTGGAGATGGGGCTGGGAGCCGTCTCCTAACGCTCCTCCGCCCGCTACCCTGGGGCAGCCCCTGGGGCAAAGCCAGACAAAAGGCTGCAAAGCCCGTGGGGTTCCCGGCGCTCCGGCCGAGGCAGCAGCAGCGCTGGGATGGAGGAGCAGCCCGGACCACCAGGCTGCTTCTGCCGCTCCAATTCCCCTACCCATAATTCAGATTTTTCCTTTCTACAGCTCTACTTTTGTGGGGTTTTTCATTAATTTTCTACATGCTTCTTGTGCCTTTTATGTACATTTAATTACCGCTTTCATCAAAGAACTCAAAGGAAGTTCCTATGCAAATGCAATTCCAAATTTGGGATTTGGGGAAAATGTAAAGCCCACTCATTCTATTTATATTGAAATATACGAATGTATTTTCAATAGCTTGGCTTTGACAAAATGCATTTTCACTCAAGCAAATAATACATAGAACAAATATTACTTCCCCAGGCTTATCTATGGTCAAGTAACTGCCTTGCTTTCCACCAACCCTCTCCCGTGCTAGAGGTCCCCTTACAGAAACCGCAGCAGGGACCTGTCGCCAAGGGAAGGGCCGGCTCCTCACGYGAGGGGCGTCCTTGGCTCTCCTCTCCAGCACAGCAGATACGTAGGCMGGACCCAGTGCACGCGTCTGCCCGGGCAAAACTGCCACGCTAGCCAAGGATGGACGTTGCTGTGCCTCAGTGGGACAGCCTGGGAGCCCCGATGCACCAAAAATGCTCCGCGTTGCCCAGCAGAGCCTTGCAGCTTAAGCACCAGGTACTGAGAGAGTAGGTAAACCCTAGTAAGAAGTAACAGAATATGCTGAGAACTGCCTATTTTTAACCCAAGGCCTGCGTAGTGTCTTTGCCAGGCCATTTTCTTCACCGCTTCACGCTCTTTTTTGTGATTTTCCCCCTACGTTTAGTCTCCAAAAGGGATGGGAACCTGCGCGAAGGCTCTCGGCACGTCCCGGCCCTGTTCCTCTGCCCTTACCTCCCCGGGCAATTTCCTCGCTAAGCCGCTTAAAAATACTCCTTCATATTGTACTTTCTAACTTCCTGCATGTTTTCTCTGCGGACAAAAGTGGAGAGCGCTGCCAAAAGCGAGCGCTCAAGGAACTCCATCGCACATCAAGTCAGCGGTTGCCATGTGACATCTGCAAACATCTGGAATTCATCTCTCCCTGCGASGGGCTCCCCGCACGAGGGACCCCGGCGCGCTCCAATATCAGCCCGGGGGAGAGGTTACGYGGCTCTTGCAAAGCCGACACAACTCCTGCAGGAAAGGTCTCGCAGATAATTGAAATTTCAATTTCCTACAGTTCAGGGAAAAAAAAACTGCAAAAAAATTAACGTTGTCAAAACTGACGGGGAACAGGCAGATTTTAAAAATATTTAATGATACGCCTTTTAACCTAAGGAATGCGTTTTGCGTCCAAGATTTACGAGAGCTCTTTTCTGCCCTGCTCCTCGAAGTCAGAKGCGAGATGGTTTTCGTCTGCTGTGCTTGGACGGAAACGCTCGCGCCGAAAGGCTCCCCAGCAGCGCGGGGCGCCAACCCGCGCCCCAGGCAGCGCCCGCGCCGGCCCCCGGCCTCCCTGTCCCGCGCAGCTCASACTCACCACATTCCCGCGTTTTTCCACCCAGTTACGACCTTTCCAACCCAGCCCTGGCCATTTTGCTGCTTGTGGTTCTTGCAGCTTAAGACGAGTCGTGTTCAGTGATGGCAACCGCTGGGCGAGCAATGGTGAATTTACCAGACTGCAGGAAGCTCTCCTGATACTGTGTTTTCTTTCCTCTTAAAAGGTATTTTTGAAGTCATAATATTTCAAAGTGCATTTATAATGTTTCCAATATGGGTAAAAAGATTACTTTAGTCTCCTGGAAAATGTAATTTCCCAGTAATTGGTGTTCGCCTACAATATCTCATATACATATATTAATTCCTCTCCCCCAGCCTTGCACRTATTCCTCACCCTATGTTATATAAATAGGCTGCTGAACTTCCCCAGTAGCTCTGCTTTTAAGCCCTGTTTTTTTAGGAAACCTTTAAGYGGGATTCGCCCAGGGCAGTCTCCGATGGTCGACCGCACGCTCGGAGCTTCAACCCTGGGCTCACTGCCCAGCTCGTGGGTCTCCTGCTCTTCCCAAGGCTGCAAGCTCCTCAAGAGCATCACACCTCCTGCAAAACCCTCCCTGGCTCCCTGGTTTCACGCTTCAAGCCAGCAGTAACATTGCTGGTGTTACTAGTACATACTCCTATATTGTCATCCTCTTCAAAGTGAAATAATTCCTGCTGTAATCACTGTCTATATATCTMCTGTTGATAAGAATAACATTTCAAGAGGTGATGGGACTTGCCTTGTACTGTTGGCTCCTTTGGAGCAAGGAGGAGACCTTGCCCCACCTCTCAGGCCAGCAGATCAGCCCACGTCGTTAGCTTGATCCTACATCCAAACTTCAGTCCTTTCTCTCCCACTTCTACCTGTTCCAAGTCTGGCAGGAAATGAGAAGTATCTGCTGAAAATTTAATCAGGTCATCAAAACCTTTTGGATGTTCTATTAATAGTTAATTCAACATGAGTCAACATAATTCAACATAATCATGTTTCATGAAATAATAAAATCCAGAGACAGCAAAATCTATTAATGCATCTGCATCCTCCTGCTGTTTGTGCAGGATTGCTCTGCACAGGGTACATTTTCTCTGCTGTAATGTTTAATACTCACTTMCAAGGTTATGGCTGATTATCACTCCTTTTAACTCCTACTTTTTTACACAAATGGGCAGCTTAATTTCTCTTGAATAATTCAGCCTTGGAGCTCTTACCTTGTCATATTGGTTCATTCACCAGTAGTCAAAGGCTTAATGCAAGGAAGCCTTTGAGATCATAGAAACCTTGGGTTCATATTTCTCTTACAATTAAACAGCTTGTCCTGTCTTTGCTTTGCTGGAATATTTGGAAACCTGGCTCCAAGTCCAAACGCTGCCTGTAAATCAAAAGAGCATTGGCAAATCTAGATGCTCTAAAGAGGAGAGGCATTGTGAGCTCACTGTCCCCCATTAACACGCTCAGGGAGTTTATTAAACTGGATTGATTCTGTCTTGAGCACCCTCACCCACCTGGGTACCCAGAGGCAGGGGCACCATTATGGATGAGGTCTGGGCTGCAAAGAACTCGAGGGAAAAAAAGGGGAAAAAAAACATGGAACTAGAGAGCTTCTGCATCCTATTAGCGTGGAAAATTGTATCTGAAAACGTTCCAGAATCAGTGGTGCTCCCATGTATCAGCTGTTCATGCATCGAGATATTTTAATTTCATACATCAGCAGTTCCTAAGCGAACAAATAGCAGTTCCCGGAGCCAAACACCCAGGTACGGGCTCTGCCCACACTGCCCACCATGCACGGCGTCGAGGACAGGTCTGTGGTTCAAAAACCCAGCACCCGAGCRCTCTGGACCCCGCGGGCTGCCCTGCGCAGACCCCAAGCACCTCCTATGGCCTTGGGGCCGGCACCTTCCGTGGGGATCCGCCCGGCCACGGCTCGGAAGCAGAGCTTCCCAAGGCACTTCCCTCCTGATCCCTCCCCTGGCCACGCAGCCGCCTCCGTTCAAAGGTCAGCCTGCAGTAAACGAGATTTCTGGCCCGTTGTCTAATCGCTGTTGATCTCGTCCGTGTCGTCCTCCGCTCCGCCCGCCCTCCTTCCTCCCTCTTGCTTCCCGGGGCTTCTCCAAGCGCCCCCCTTGTTTTGGCATGGCCGAAGCATCGCRGCATCTTCCTCCGAATTGTGTTGACACGACTTGTCAGCTCAGCACTTCCCCGTGAGCGCTCATTGATTTATTCTTTTTTTTCCTTTGCTATATTTGGAATTCTCCACATTTTTTTTTCCCAAAGCTGCATTTTTCAAACGCTTCCAGGCTCTGAATCTCGCTTCTTTGATGTCCAAGAAAATTGTCTTGAAAATGCTATTTGTTTTCGAGCTTAATTTTCCATACTTTTAAAATCCTTGCTCAATTATCAAGACCTATATTTCCTTTGTCAAGAGCTGGTTTTCCTGTGCCCTCTGAAGGACTGAATTTTTCTYTCGACTGTGTCTGAGCCCAGATTCAGAAGCCCTCTCAAGATCTTTCAGTTCTTTACTTTCCTCAAGGCTCATCCATCCTTTGTTTTGCTGATCATTTTCATTTGATATAGATTAACCAAGAGCTCCTTTTTTTACCTGATTTTAGGCCGGCATGGGGGTTTGTGATCTTCTCCTTATTAAAAATAACGAACTGTCTGGCTGAAGACAGGAAGCATAATTATGTTCTGTGTGATCTTAATGTTTCAATAGTTTTGAGTCAGTCGGTTCTCTAGTGGGATTTTCTTAATTGCAGGAGAAAGAGATGCTTAAAAGTTAAAAAGAAAAAGAAGATTTTTAAAGCATTTTGTAGAACGGAGGTGGTCGTTATGGATCTTCACGTAAGTGATTTTGGTGTCAGTTCTAACAAGCCTCAGGAATTATCCCGGTGACAGGAGATTCGCCTCCGCGTCTGCGCRCGGTACCCGGCGGCGCGGCAGGCCAACACGCTGCACGAGCCCCTGTTCCTGCTGCTGCGCCGCTCCGTCTGCTTTGAAGGGGAAGAGAGATCAGACGGCRGGCCTTGCCTCGTTTCTCAGTCTGCCTTTCCCACAAATGTTTGAATTAGGAATATTAGGGTTTCCTTGAYGGCAGCTTCGGGGCTAGTCTGCAGGAGGGAGGCGGGAGAAACAGTCTCAGCCACCCTGAAACTGCATATAAAATATTAACAGCTAGCAATATCATTCTAGCACAAAGACACTGGTACCTGGTGCCTTTATTATTACATCAATTCAGAAGGATTGCTGGCGAGATCAAAACTGAAATCCCTGTAATATCTTTTCGCCCTCCCCCAGCTCTTCATCCCGGCGGCGGCGGCAGCCTTGGTCTYGGCGTGACTTTCTCCCCATGTCAGCTGCTCCTCCATTACCTCTCCCATTATTCAGGAAGGATCCTTGATAACACATGTGGCATAATAAAGCATAATCCTGAAGACATTTCTTTYCCTTCCCTTTTTGTTTCTTGCTTGAATATTTATTTTTTTTCTCAAATCCTTGCACTTTGATATGGTATTTGTTCCTCCTTAGCCTCCTTACACAGCTATTTTCCTTGGGAAAAAAAAAATGGAGCGAATAAAAAGCGAAGGCTAAGTTGAACCCCCCTGAGATGCACTCAGCTGACCCCGCAGCACAGATAAAATGCCCTATTTCTGCATTGCTCCAGCTCTCACCCAGCCCTTTCCCACGCGCTGCAATAATTGCACGTGACACCGGGCAGGCTCGGGGAGCAGGCAGGTGACATAAAAGCCCCGGGGAGGTGCTAAGGCTGCTGCAGACTCCACACCAGCCCTGCCTGCATCCAAGCCACGATGGTACCCGGGCAAAGCGTGCGGGACGGGAGGAAGCTCTGCTCTTCCTCCTCCTCCTCCTGTCCTCTTTCCTCTTGCACAGTCCTTGGCAGGAAGAGATGGAGAAGCAGAAAAGCTGCTGACGTCCTTGTTAGCCAGACGATGTTATGTTTTCAAGATAGAGCACCCTGCATCACCCAAATGTGCCGGCTGGCTGGTTGATTTTGTTAGGGAGGGCATCGGCCTCCATCCTTAACCCCCTCCGGGCGCCCCGGGAAGGACGAGGTTTCACCAGCAATGCTCCTCGTGTCCAAGCCGAGCAGATCTGCAGAGGTCCACAYTCACATGGGATATAAAAATTCCATTGCATTATCCAGGAAGTGGAATAAAGCCTAAATTAGGATATCAAATTTCAGGGAAACGCAGTCAAGGCCGCTCAGCTTTGAGGTTTGGAGCTCTCTATACCCAAATGCTAACTGCTAAACGCAAACGGGCTCAGCATCCTGCATTCTGGATGACACACACAAAAGGCTGTAACCATCACGGTATTTACAAGATGAAAAGTGATTATGGGACAGTCCTTGGGCGASCACTTCTATACCAGTAGATGCCTTCCTTTTCTGCAGTACTTCTATTATTTTACTATGCTTTTCAGGTCAGACAGTCTGCAAGTCTTTATTACTGAAAAAAAAAATCATCTTTTCAGCTCTGATGCTTTAAAGTTGTTGTTCTTGGTTCACAGCCATTTCAAGAAAAGCCATCTTTATCTCCTCGTGACAGACAAATAAATGTGAAATGAAGAAATCGCCAGCAAGTTCCACTTCTTTACACAGCCCATATAATCTGTGGTTTTCCTGAGAAAATGCAAGACATTTGCACATAAAAAAACACTTAGTTCATCAAAAAGACACAAGAAATACTGGCCAGTGGCTAACTGGTCTCCAAATGTCACTTTTTGATGTTGGAGGGCAGCGGTTTTCACTGCCATTAGGTGGGTCATTTAGTTCRTCTAAATGAAAGGAAATTCCTTGGGAGTCCAGCAAGGCTGTAGATGTTTCCCTCATGAGAAAACACCATGAGGACCCTCCTGATCTCAGGGATTTCTGGAGCTGTGGAGCAGTCTGTCCCATTACTTGGTCCRTTCCAAGCAGCACGAACTTTCTCTCCGCAGGCTCCGTTCCCATCTCCCAGCCCACGGAAGGGGAGAATGCTGCGACAGGGCGGCRCGCTCCCCCTCCTGATCTTGTTTTTCCTTTGCTCGTGCAGCTTGTTTCAAAAACCGTGTTTTCCCCTTGGGCACATGCAATCGCTTAGCGAGGTCGAGCTCCAGCCTCTTCCACTGAGTCATTCTGTGGGCTTCTCTCCAAAGACCCTGAAGTCAATGAAGGTTTCTCTGTTTTGGATCTTATCCACGGCCCAGCCTCCCACAGCTCCTCTTATCTCTATGATGAGATTGTAAGGCATTTATTATATTAATAAAGTGGTAAAAATTTATTTTGGGATTCTAATTAGCAATTTTGGTCAGAGTTTTGAAGACATACACATGTCTTCACATGTGTATACATGGTATTTCAATACATTTCATCTCCCTTTTAGCAAATTAATATAGCTCTTGTATGACTTGGATCTCTCTCCAGGCTCTGACCCCAACACTCAGATTCTTTTGCCTCCTGTTCATTCTCCTCTACCTCTGCCATGTCCCCCACGTCCCTCTTAGTTTATCCTCCTACTGTACTGCACACAGTAAACCTAATGAGGTCTCTCCTGTATTGTATAACTTGCTGTAGTTTCAGCAGATATCCTSTAATCCCCAAAGATATTTCAAGACATAATCCATCTTTTTCTTCCTTTTTTTTGGTACTGCTAGTCAGATATCTGCAGACTGCTTAAGGATGTTGTTAAACAAGCACCACTCGCACAGTTCTCCTCTGATTTGTGTTCTTTGCTCCAGCTCTAGCCATTGGCACATTTTATTCCCAGTGGCTCTCACGACTCACATTTCACGTATTGACTTTTCTAAAGCAAACCCACAAGGGATATTGCAAAGGCTGATGAGCAGTTACTGGGTATTGTTATCAAAATGAGACTTGTGCGGTGCTGAGAGCTGGCTACTCCTTTTAAATAGATCAAACAGGAGCTGAAGTGCAGCTAGTTACAGCTAGGTTACAGTCTCGGTCTTCTGCAATTTCTGTTTTCTGGCTGTGTGCAAGAGCTAGAAGTCGAAAGCRATAAAGAAGAGAAGACAAATGCCAKGGAAGAATTACCTTCATTATATAAGCGAGGGAGGGAGGGAGGTAATAAAGTTACGCGGAGAGCCGGGCAAGCGCTGACCTTGGGCTCTGCAGCACGCCGGGCCGGGCCGCGCGCCTGGAGGAGCCCGCGCAGCCACGGCCGGGGAAGAGCTCGCCCGCGGCACAGCGACGTCCGCGCAGTGCTTCTGTCTCCAGCAAATGTTGTTTTTCGCAGGTGTGATTTATAAACCAGATTCAACAAAACCTTATCAAATGCATCTCYGCTCTCCATCAGGTCAATGCCACTAGCATGGGTGTTGACGCCTAGAAGGTTCTCACGCCAGAGATGGATCATTCCACCTTGARGGGGGCAAAGCCACTGCTTTTCTTTCCCAGGACGCTCTTGGGCGGGGAGGGGAGGACAGCCCGGCAGGCATCACAGGAGGATTCGCCCTCCACGGAGTCCATCCCACACGACACCCTGCRGGACGGTTTCCAGGCCCATCCCCTAAGCAGCCTGGTCTAACCCCACCCGTGACCCTGTGTGGGGCAGAAGGCTGGACCTCCAGACACCCCTTCCCCCTGGATTAGCCCTCGTCCTCTGACCCTGCCCATGAGGTTCAGGAAGTCCGGGGTAGACCGTGCTCCATCAGAAAGGTACCTGCTCTGCTGCTGAGTTCCTCCTCAGAACTTCTCCTCTGGGCGTGCTTCTAGTTGCTCCCAAGTGCCTCACGCCATCAAAACGGAGTGTCATGGTCATTAACTTCCCACTGTACTTTGGCTGTTTGGGAATAAAGGAGAGGTATTTCARTTCTCATCTGAAGAGAAACCATTCTCCGCAGCCACTCGTATTCCACTAATATTGCCAGCTGGAGAGGGCGTTTGATGGTTGTTTTCGTGAGCAAGGGCACTGTGTCCTGATCTGGGCTGGGACCATTAACTYGCTCCTCAAAGGGCCCGTTGGAGCCTTCACAGCACTGACTAGGTCTTGCAGCTCTGTGTCGGGCAGTCCCTGCTCAGAGCGCTCCAGAACGGCCCGGCCTTTGCTGCCCCTTCATGGAGTTGAACTACAGCACGTGCTTCCTCCGTGGGGAGGCGCATCCCAGCACGAGCATAGAGCAGGTCCAGGACAATGCCATAAAGCGGGTTTCACCACCCCTTCCCTTCCAAGGAAGGATTTATTTGTAAGCAGCTCGATATTGAAATCCTCGCTGTGACCCAGTGCTTTGGTTCTCCAGGGCCACTTGGTGACATCGCACATGGAGAGAAGCCAGAGACCTGAAATCTGGCCAAACAGAAACAGCCTTCACTGCAGRCAGGTCTTCACTGCCCCGGCACAACCCACCTCATGTCCCAGGACTGCATCATTTGGCTCTAAAAGAGAGAAAACCAAAGGAAAACCATCCCAGGGCAGGATTTCCCCTGGTTCCCATGAAAGCCCTTCAGCAGGAAACGAACCACGACGCTCACCATGGCCAGCTGTGTAAGGGAAGGTCTCCAGCAGGAGGATAAGTTGCTCGTAAGTGGAAGATCTTTCAAAGTATAATCGGCTTTACTGCTTGCACGTGGCTTCTGCCATCAGCCTTGGTGTCCTGTAAGGCATTTAACAAAGCCACATGGTCACCAAGACCCATGCAGACAGAGGGAAACACTGGTCAAAGTCCTGGAGAGAGCAGGACATGGAGCAACCCCTTTCCCGGCAGCGCTGATGGGGCCTGGTGCAGTGGGAAGAGGCTGGAAGTGAGAYGGGAGAAGCCCTCACCAAAGGAGAACGCAATGCTGAAGCCAGGCTTCCCAACCCGCCTCCTGCTAGAAATCCAGGGAAGAAACCCATGCCTCACATTGCACAGGTACGTACCCGTGGCCTTGGAACTGGAAGCACGCTGGAGCCCTCAGATGGCAGGAAACCGGGATAACCGGGATCAGGCAGCAATGCCCAGCTAGCACACCTGGATGCACTTAGGCATGCCTTGCATTAAGCCATAATGGACCGTACTGTTTACTGTGATTAATTTTTTCTTCCTTTCGCCTCTCTCCCTCTAAACTGCAGGTCAGAGCATATTCCCCCTCTCACTTTCTTGCTCCCAATGGTGCACAAACATGGCAATGTGAATAGATTTCTCCATTACCTTTGGTGTTCAAGGGTCTCATGAAGGAAATAACATGCAGCTCTGGGGCACGAGCTCTCTCWCAGCGTGCAGAAAGGCAGGGGTTTGTGCATTTTTGTCTCGCTTTCCATATGCATTCTGCGAATGTTTACAGTTATTTAGAGAGAAATGTCTACTCACWTGAGTAGATATGAGCTAGACATTTCTCTAAGAGCTCAATATGGGCTTGTAATGATGAAATAAAAAGCAGAATGATTTCATCCTGGCTGTTGGCGATGGGYTCAGACAGCCAGTAAAGAGGTCCCTGCAGCACACACGGGTCTTGTTGAGCTGCAAGCACATAACGTGTCTGCTCTACCAGTAGACACTACAGCTAAGGAGTCTGCAAAGAGAAATTAATCCTTCGTATGAGGAATAGACGCACAAACTTTTGGAGCCGAGAACCTCTCCTGAAACCCCGGCTCAGGTCAAGGACTGAAGATCTGGTGTGTCGAGCCCTGGGGGTGCAAGGCGGGCCTGGCGGGAGGAACAGTGCATGACTTCACCCGTGCACGGCTGAGGAAAGGCAGCTCCCGTCACCGCCGGTCCGGAGCAGGGAGGAGCGAAGATGAGAGATAATCTGATGAAAGACGTGATTCCAGACACTGCGGAGTTCCCTGACAAACTGAGAAAACCACATGGCCTGATTACTGTCTGGGGAAAAAAAAAAAAAAAAAGAAAGGAAAAGAAGAAAAGGGCAAACATGAGGATCGGTGCCGAGGACGGGATATGGAGACATGTGGGTGCAGCACCAGGGCTGGCTGTGCCCAGAGACCCTCTCCCCTTCCTTTCCCCATTCCTCCGCTTCCAGTTTTGCTGTGCGAGGAGAGGCGGGAGCCGGCTCCAGGCTGGGGGCTCCAGCCCTCCAGGAGCCCTTGTCCTCTGCCCTGCTCCAGAGGCRCCAGCTCTGCCCCTGCACACGCCGTCCCGCTCCTGCCTCGCTGCCCCTTTGGGGTGCCCAGTCCTGCTTTGGTTGAGGAGAGCKTTACCCTGCTGCAAGCAGAAAAGCAAATCCACTGCAGGCAAAACTATGGGGGTGGGAAAGAAGTTCAATCTAATTCCTTCCTCAGAACAACGGAAAAATATCTGAAATTGTTGAAACAGCTCTTGCTGTTTTCTAAATAAAGCAGTTCCAGTTTGGGGAACCAAAGGACTCCTGCACAGTCTGCAAAACTCGCCCGTGGGTTTAGAAAGACCGCAGCTTCCCCACAGCGTGTTCGTTCAAAGGAGAGGCTTTTCCGAGGCCATAAGGGCAGCTGAAGAGCCCTCGGACCGGTCTTACTGCTCCGTTTAAAAGTCAGTCCTGCCAAGGCGCCAATCCAGCAGATCCTTCAGTGGGCACTTAGCGTTAAGCATCCGTTTTGCTGGCGCTGAGGAACGCCCCAGGTTCAGCTGCAGCCTCATTAGCATGGGAAGGGGCAACTCCAGGGATCGGGTATCTCAAACCGTGCAYTAACAACCTTTTACCCCCGTCCGACTTTGCAAGCCACGAGAACGGAGGGCTGGGAGTGCTGAAAATCTAGTTTGTCTCTGTGTCTGCGGTGCAAAGGGGCTCAGCCCGTGCTGACGCTCCAGGGTAGGGTTAGATGTCCCCGCAGGTGACTGCTCTGTGCTCGAAGCAGCTATTCCCGGCGCTCCGAGGTGCCTCCCGGCAGGGCTCGGACACCGGCCCAGCCCTGACACAGCGCCCGCCTTCAGCATCCCGAGARACACCCGTAACACCTGCACGCAAAGGAATTGCACCAGAAACGACTCCCCCTCCACCCCGGTAAAAGCACATTAGGAAAAACTTCCATTTCTAGGAACAGACTTGACAGCTGTGTTGAAATTACCACTGGTAATTTTAACTGAGTGGAAGCTTTTACGTTCGATTGCACCAAAAATGTAAAGCATGCCACTTATTAAGCTTTTATATCTGACATTCAGTCTGGTACCTGACGACATCCTTCCAGCAATCTGGAGATCACGCAGCTAATGCACTTGAAAATGGTAGAATTAGATACGGTAGAAAGTCATTAAACTCAAAATTAAACGAGCTCTCTTGCTTCTTGAAGGGAAAAAAAAGCAGAAGTCAGAAAACAGCTCCCAGATTAGCTGTTTGCACTTTCCTCCTCCTTTAGCAGTGAGGATTAGTTAACCGTGGCACCGGCTTTGCAAGCAGGGAGTGATTTGCATTGGGATGAAGGGTGAGAAGCTGCTGGGTCCCACTGAAATGAAACCTCCTCTCGGTCCCTTTTACTATGGGCACCAGCCTGGGTCCCTGTCTCAGCCYAGGTGGTTTTAGCCTGATTTCAGAGATTAAACAAAAGGCCGTGCAGGAAATTCTGGCAAATCTATTTTATAGCCAAGGTTTTTCATCAGAAAATGATCTCTAGAGCTGCATCATAAGGCTTCGTTTGGGGGATGGTGCAGAGAGAGACAAAAACTTACTTCTATGCATTGAAGTCTCTGCAAAAATAAGTATACGAAAATAGCTGGGTGAACAATGCCTATAAAATGTCTAGGCCAAATTAAATGGGCTGCAAATACTTGAAGCCGGGTGTTGCCATGGAGTCGGGCACCAGCAAGATGCTGCACGGAGCGCTCGCAGAGTGAGTCAGCGCCGGCGGCGGTGCGGGGMGCGGAGCGGGGCCCTTTGCGGGGCCCGTTCATGCACCCGCGCCGGCGCAGCGGGGCYGCCCGGGCGCTGCATCCGGGCAACTGCCTCGGGTTAAGGAAGGGCCCGTTCTGCACCGCGCGCGGCAAGGCTGGTGCCTGCAGCCCCCCTTGTCGGGTGCAGCACCCCTCCGTGCACGGCTGGCATCACTGGGATCGCTTCATGTGTCCAGTATTCTGAGGCTGGTCTTACCTGGCACGGGCAGGCAGGGCCAGGGGCTTGCTGCACTCGCTGGAAATCCGTGGCTTTGACCGTATGACTGAACTGCAACCTTGCTTACCTGTACATAYGGACTCCCTGATTCATCACAGCGGCGTTAACCTCTGGATACGCGTTAATGGTCTTTGTGCGGGTACRAAACGGCACGTCGCTGCCAAAGAACGCGGCTGCCCTTAGCAGCTTCCACTCTGAAGGGAGGCACCACCGGGGAAAACACAAAGGCCCTGCTAAAAAACCCGCTCAGAATAAACCTAGAGAGCAGTAAAATCAAACCCGCTACAACACAGGCACACCCTTCTGCGCCTCTGCTGCCCCCCAACACCTCTCCACGGTGCACAGACTGCAGGACATAYGGCGTGTAAGATCACCCACGGCCCGGGGCTGCCCGCAGAGGCGGGAGGTAATTTGAGACGGTGGAGCGAAACACACCGGGTTTTACTGCCCTTACAGGGGACATTCCCGAGAGGCTTGGGGCCCTTCCCGCTGGCTGCTCGTGTGCCGGAGGTGACACTTGGACTCCAAACGGGCTTTGAACCTCTCGTGCTTCTTCCTCCTGCCCTGCCCATGTCTCCGTGCGTGCCCGTGGCTACAGGCGCAGTTCCAATGCTGAACGTCTGAAGCGCAGTTCACACCAAGCACCAGCGGGCAGTAAAATACTTCTAATCATTCCCACGGCCCTAAGTTTTCGCACCTCCATTTTTCACGTTGAAATTCCCTATTTCCTTTCTTACAAAAGCAATAGTTTTTTCATGTAACGAGAGCACAAATACGGTTTGTTGCACACAATAAACTGTCATGCTCCGTGGCGCAGGTTATGGGAATGACACACGCTGCACGCAGCATAAAAACGTAATTCACAGGGGGACGTGTCAGGCTTCGCAATTTCTTTCTCTAAGCAAAAACAAGCTTTGTTTGCYGTGGCAGGTTTTTGTCTTTGGCCGAGCAGAATTTTTCAAAATTCTTCATTTTTAAGAAGAAATACTGCCCCGGTTTCACACTTAGCGCCCGTCATTCCCAAACGACCCCTTGCTCTCCTGTGAGAGGGAGGAATTTCCAGCCTGTGCAGCAGGATTTAAGCAGGGGAGGCAGGCAGTGTCCTACGTGCAGGAACAGCTACGGAGCCAGATCATTTAAAACTTAATTTAATTAAATTTAACTTAATAAGCTTAAACACTGGTGTAAAGTACGGATTTGCAGCTCTTACAATGTTATCACTAGCCAAAATATATCCTGTTTATATCCTGTTTATATCCCCTTTTTTTCTTTCCTAAGTCACCAGCCTAGATTCCTGCAAACACGAGACGTGTTCAGCCATCATTATTTTTAATGCTACTCTCATTTTCAGCCTTTTAATCTGCTTTTCAGTCAAAGGGCTGAAAATACGCACCTGCAAGACTCAAAGGCAGAGCGCTCTCCACGACGGCTTTAGCACCGTGATCCTAGCACGACACGCACGGCAAGGGCTCTCACGTGCCGTGCTCTGTGAACACTTTAAGCTGACAGAGTGCTAATATTTCAGTGGTCTGAGTGGATTATTGCTGGGGTTTATTCTGATATTGAACCAACGTGGAGCCTTGGGCAAGCATTTGCYCTCTTTGCCTCACTTTCTTCAATCTATAAAATAGCAAGAAAAAAAAAATTACAGTGCTCTGTYGGTTACGAAAACCCACGACATCCACGCTCGCTTTGCATAATGCTTAGTTTTCAAGAAACAGGGGCATTATCCCCGTTATTTCATGTTAAYGTGCTGAATTATCCTGGAAAATATCTCCAGCAGCAAACAGAAGTTCATGACGGGGGGSACCAACGCCCCACAGCGTGCGGCTATCACATAATCCGTGCATCTAAGGAAACCCAAACCTCCTCACMAGAGGAGTCCCAGTGAACTGAAGAGCGCTATTGCCTCATCTACTCAAAATTTCCTAAGCCTCGCGTGCCACAAATACATTTACATGAGTGATTTTAGACTAGATAGATGTCTTAATATTTAAAATGTCAGATGGAGTAATATGCAAGTAATTACGTTTTGCCTTTCATTCCGTCTYTGTCAGTGGTGCAGACTGATGGCCCTGGAGATTGAAGGCTTCTGTCTAGGTAGGGAAAATACTAATTTTTAAGAGGAGAGGAGCGAGCTTCCCTGCCGCGCTCCTCAGAGGCACCAGAAGCCAGGCTGAGCTTGGGAGCTGCTCTTGAGCCATAATCACGTCATCTAGTCACTCTCAGCTGCCACCAGCCTCGTGCAGCTGCGAGAAGTCTGCCGGGACTATTTAGCACCAATATTGGACAATTCTGCTCTAGTCTGGCCAGCCTTCCAATTAGGCAAGCCCGATCACTTGCACTGTAACTGCTCTGTGAAGGYGTGGAGGTGCCACACGAAGGGAACCCAAGCGTTTCCCACAAGCTCCCGGGCCTGCTCCAGGCCCGCGCGAGCTAACGCAGCCTCTGGAAGCAGACATTGCCACACACTAGGTGATTTAAAGCACTTTTCTTTCAGAGACCCAGGAACCCACCGGCCTGTGCTTCCCCCTTCCATTTTGCTTAGTTTGCCCTGACTTTAAAAGGAAAAAACGTCACTTCGCAGCGTGCGGATTTTTGCAGGCTGACCCAGGGACAGCAGGAGGAACAAACCCCTTGACATAACACTCGTGCGAGTTGCCAAAGAGCCTTTGCCTCTGCTGGGCCAGATCTGCACCCACCACAGCAAGCGCTCGGCGCGTTTTGCTGCTCTCGAGGCTCATTAGTGGAAACACAGCTGTTTTCCCCAGGAAATTWTCCGCCTCTTGATGTAGCACTCAGTCGCTGGGGGTGACTGTTTTAATTACTGCATGGAAATAGATAGCAAGTGTTTACAAGCTGCAATAGGCTCCCCCCTGGGGGACAACACAGAGGTTTCTTAACACTTCAGTGCTGCGACCCAGGTATTTATTTACTTACCCTTGTCTGTGGACGCAGCCTGGCAGTGGACCTGCCTGAGGGCGGGCTGATACAGAAGAGGCAAAAGCGACCCAAGAGCTCAAAATGCGGCCCGCTCAGATGAAGCGCGGAGCAGACGCAGCTCGTGGCACGTTCGTGTCTAACGTCTTAGGACGGCAGCACTCCCGGCACGCAGGACGTTCCTCCCGGAGCACGAGAGGAGGTCGGCGTGGACCCAGCTGGAAGGGCCCTTATCAAACACGGGTGTGATCCCAGGCTCCAGACCCCTGCAAGGCTGAGGACACCGAGTTCCAGCTGCGCCTGCACCGCCGAGGCCGAAGCAGAGCCATGGGAATGCTGAGCAGGAGCTACAGGGTTTGTTCCATCTCTCTATGTACCAGGACACTGTTTCCAATGGCCGAACCAACACAGGCAGATAAGAAGTAGAGGTGAATTGCCCGGCTAAAAATAAGTAGCAAGAATCCAGAAMTGCCTCAAATCTGTCATCTGTGCTGGTCATGCGAATACCCTCTGCAGCAGGGAAGACGTAGACGGGGTCTGCAGAGAGCAGTCCTCATCAGTGGGTCAAAGATGGGATGAATTACCCTCCAGAGGAGCCTCTCTATCCCCATCAACCATGAAAGGGGTTTAAGTGACCAATTTAGACTAGACATYTAAACTTTGGYAGGACAAACATCACTCCTAGGGCTYTTCTATATTTCATTAGGTATTCAGTATGCAATTCCTATGGTYGTACTAAGAGTCTGCTGGCTCTTCAGGGTTACCCACATTAAAAAACTGAGAACACGGCCTAAAAACACAACACRAGCCCAAGCTTGCAAGAGTTCCCTGCTGAAACACCTTTAGGGGTTCCTGAGGCTGATGGCCTCGTGTGCTGAGCGTACCACTGTGCCTACCCCCTGTCCCAGCAGCCACAAGCAGGCCCTGCGGTGTGAAAGCCAGCCTTGTTGATGCGGTATCGCTACCATACGCTCAAGAAAAACCCAACAGCAAAAACAACTCAGCAGAGCTCTGCAGCCAGCCATGTGCTGCAATATAAATGCAAAGTGGTCTGTGGGAAGGAGGGGAGGGAGCCAAGCAGCTGGCTTCAATTAATCATCAGTTCTGGAGGCTGCTGGGCTGACTCTGGGGCCTCTGTGAACCAGAGCCCATTCATGAGCAGGGAGGAGGAGGGTGGTGGGTGGTTTGGGGGAGGCTGCAGCGTGGTGTAAGCAGCCTCAAAGCGGGGTGCTGTGGTGTGTTGGAGGGGTATGGGYAGGGAAGGCAGCTCTACAAACAGCATCCAGCCAGCAGCATTAGCCATTATTTGACATTGTTGAAGTGAAGCCAGTTATTTGGGTTTTGACCTCAGGAGGCTATRCAGGGGAGCCGAAGCCGAGCATTTAAAAATATATCTATAATTCAGGCTGTAGTAAAAGCTGCTCGCTTGCTTTTGTTTTATTTCCACCCTGTTCATCTTCAAGCTCCCTCGGGCGTCCCTCCCGTTTGCTGCCTAGACGTGTGGGCAGTGGCATGGGCCACGTGCCCACGCTCCAGCGGGTGCCCTGTGTGCGTGGGGACAGCACCCAGCGGCTACCCAGGCCAGGTATCTCAGGCTGGCTTCGGAAGCAGAGGGTAAACTGTGTTTATGTAAGAGAATGCTCCTGTTTCCTGTCCCTTTTGCATCTAAATGAGGCTGCCCCCCTGAAGGGACATCTCTATGTAAATAATATTGCACTTCCCTAAAGGCCTGT
This sequence comes from Eudromia elegans, assembly GCA_003342815.1. NCBI lineage: Eukaryota > Metazoa > Chordata > Aves > Tinamiformes > Tinamidae > Eudromia > Eudromia elegans. Next base: position 137,301 of record PTEX01000146.1, on the reverse strand, counting down.
CTCTGCTCTATGTAAATAAAATCACAGCCCCTCCAGGCCTGTCAATGCTCCACGTTAATGAGACTGCAAAATTGTTTCTTCTCTCATTTGGTTTGGCAGTGCAGATGCTTAAGTCTCTCAGTATGCTATTCCGAAAGTTTGGAAAATGTAAAGTATGCCTGAGAGAAATGCCAAATCCCTCARCTCACGGGGAAAGTGTTCATATAASTTAGAGGGAGAAAGCTCCCAGCAGTGTTTACTACGTTCATTAAAATCTCCCGCTGCAAGGGACGGGATGCATCTGCACAAGAGCTATCTCCTAATAAACAGAAGCGACTGCATGGTGGTAAAACAGGCTGAGGTATGCCGGGCTGCAAATCCCCTTCCCTCTGCACTACCAAGGAGATGTGCTGCTTTTGCTGTAACACTAGGAAAGATTCGCCAAGGTTCACGCAGAAATGGAAGTATTTTGTTTGKTTTTTGCCTTTTCCCTGGATGTGCCTTAATCTAACGGTGTGCTGAACGTGCACCAGCAACGGCACCGACCGCAGAGCTGGTCGTGCCAAGGGSAGATGGGGCTAAGCTGGTCACAGCTTCCCCCTGCTCCTCAGTTCCGACGGGCCGAAACCGCCAGGAAGGATCGCGCAGGGGAGGCCCCTTACCCGATCCGAAGGCCGGTGTGGTATCAGCGAGCGCCTGCCTTGCTCCCTCCGCCTCCCCGTTTTTACACAACCCTGCGAGAACCTTGTTCAGGGGGCTGTTTGATGCAGCAGCGCTCCGTGTGGGTTTGCAGAACTCCTCCTGAACCTCTGTTCCGAACAGACCTGACGCGAGCTCCGCCGGCTGCGTAGCGGAGCACGAGCCCGTTTCGCGCAGCTCTGCCTCGGGCGCCGGCGGCCGCTGCTCGAGCGCGGCCTGGGGAGGCTGCGGATGCAGCTGCGCAGCATCTGGCTCCCTCTTGCGCTCCCCAGGTTTATGGCACTGCGGYTGAGCGCTCCCGTCCTCGCGTCGCTGCTTCCCCTCCCCTTCCCACCACGAGAAAAACGCCGGTTTGCGCCAAATCCCGCCAATAAAACCTGCTGGGGGAGGTGGTACCTGTGCCTGGGGGTGAATGCCCATGGAGCAGGTAACAGCAGGAGTCAGAACCTCACCTCACACAGCCCGTCTCCACCCTTGAACTCGCCAGGAGACGGCACGCTGCTCCTGGAGCACGTCTACGGAGCGCGCAGCTCCATAGGCACCGTACGTGCTGCTGCGTACGGCTTGACCGGGGGCAGTTGTGACTGTCAGCTCCAGCTCTTACCTCGGAGAAGGGGCCGGGCGGCCCCTCGAGGTGTTTCAGCCTAAGCGACGGCTTCGACACCTGCACTCGCTGCTCTCRAGACGGGGGCACGTCCCGCTCCGCCGTGCGAGGAGTCAAAGGAGCGTGAGCCACAGGGCGCTGCGTTCACACAGTGCCCTCCTCGGTCCCTTACTGCAGCACAGCCTAAACCAAGTGCCTTCCTGGGCCTCGGGTCTTTTGGGTTTGGACGAAATCCTCATGTCTTGCTTCCAGAAAAAAAGAAATACATTTTTTCCCCCCAGTGTGTGTGTATATATATATATATATATATATATATTCATTTTTTGGGGGTAATGTTCTTAAGATTGCTGCTCCTGATCTGCCCTGCTACTGTTACAAAGGTAGTAGCAATAAGGAGGGGAGAATCCTCCCGGAAACAGATGGTTTGCGAGGGGTGTCCCAGCAGCAGTGGGCTGCTGCCATTAGAGGTAGCATGTCGTCTGAGCTGAGTTACCTCCAGATTTTTTATTTCAAAACCCATTAGTGGATATCAGGAGACAACGGAAAGCTGTGTTAAGTAGAAGGGACTTGTTTTCTGGCAGCCATTCTGYGGTTCTTTATAACTGAGGAAAAAGAAGTACAACCAGACTGGACTCCRTCAATTGTATACTGTGCACTTTGGACTTATTTTTTCAGTGCTTTTAATCGAGTTTTAATTAAAAAAAAAAAAATAGAACCCTGCCAAGCTGTCTGGTTATTTTCATACAGCCTGTCCCAGAAGCCAGGGAAGACTCTTATGCCCCAAAGCTAAGTGAAAATGGTTCAAATATATATATACACACACACACTATATACACACACACACAATTGACTTCCTTATTCACCTCTTGCTTTAAAAGGTGATGGAGGAGGTGGCTTCCTCTCACCAGTAAGCAGCGACGGGCAGCAGTCCCCCSAAGCAAGGAGCAATGAGTTATTTCCAGGGAAGCCGCGCCATTCCCAGGCGCGTTTCCTTGCATGCAGCTGGAGAGGCCTCGGGGACACTGCGGAGGGAACCACGAGCGCTCCGCAGCCTCCGCGCGGGCACGAGCCCCTCGCGCCCCGGCGCCTCCCCAGCGCGAGCCCGGCTCCTCCGGACCCACAGMCCGCTCCGTTCATGTCCCCGCCTGGCGGGATCGCTGCGTGGGCCCCAGCCGGGCCGGGATCGCTCGCCGGCCCCAGCTGGTGAGCTCTGGGGGTGGCCAGCCTGGGTTTTAGGCCTCGAAGCCTCCAGCGCGGCCAGATGGAGAGAGAAGTCGAAGAGTTGTCCTGCAGAATGAGCTATTTGGTAGTAGCACTATTTATGTTTCCAAATCCTTAGTTTTTTTTAAATAAAACAGATGGTTTCCCAAAATAGTAAGATTCCCCCTTTTCCTCGCAGAGCAGCGGTCTGGCAGCGGAGCTTTCGGGAGGCGTCACAGGCCCTTGCAGGACGTGTTTGTTACCAAGGGCAGGGAGCTCCAGCACAGCGCAGCCCTTGCAGAGGGCTGGATGACAACAAACCTGCAGGAAGGGCCTTTTCCTCATGTAGCCACCTCCTTCCCATAGGAACCATTGCAATAAGCACAGGAACAACCACCATTGTACGGTTAGATGCACAGGTACCACRGAGAATAAAGGAGGGCTTGTGCTCCCTTTGCGTTCCAGAGCAACATGYGTTTTGTGTCACCAAACACACTCAGTGCTGCCAGGGACTGAGATCACGAGCGTGTGCTGGTGCTTGTGACCCCGGGCGGGGGAAAAGAAAGAAAGGAAAAAAAGAAAGTTTTGTCAATGGGAATTTTGCCTTAAGTCAAAATTAGGCCTCGGAGTTCTACAGCACAAACTGTTACGTGTCCCCTTCTGGTGAAGGGCAGCAAACGCCAGCACAGCAGTAAGGAGAAATATTTTGTTGAGGTCTCATGGGCAAATTTCCTATTCAAATTAAAAGCACAAACCTGGTGCTGAAAATATTGAGTCAGCCTCAAGGGTTTGCACCTAGGAACAGAATCTAATACACCTTCCCAGGCATTCTTCAATATATGCCAATATTAAATGCCTATGCCAAGTGGAGCTTAGCAGATAACACAGTGCTTTGCTGGCCATGGAAAATAGCTGTGAGGATGAGAGCTGGCGAGCGGCAGCAGACCTAATGCTGATTGTTGCATTTGTTTAAGTATTCACAGCAAGGTTGAAATGGCGCTTTTTTGCTATGTCTTTTTTTGCTAAACMTTTACTGCTTTCGGTGGTACGTGCACCATGAACGCAGGTACGAAATAGCAGCCGCACTCTCCGGGCTGTGCTCCTGCGCAGACGTCGTTGCACATGTGCCTGCAAGCGCGCGGCCATCCCAGCGGATCACAGCTGACATGCTCTTGTGCTGCGGGACGCCGTTTCCTCTGGGGGGTTAAGCCTCAAAGAGCAGCTCAGCCGCAGTCACAGGCTCATTACCCTGCCCTTGCACAGCTACCGCAGGCCATCAAAGAGGACGAGCGCGAGGCTTCTCCTTGTGATGCTGCCGCGAAGCTGACACGAGCGCATGCACCCGCAAGGCCTGCAACACAACAACGGGTGCTATCGACCAACGCAACGTGGACCGAGACCCCAATTCACTAGCCCCTCCACAAGCACACGGCAATAAGCAAGGCTCGTTCTGTCTGAAGGAACCACACAARATAAGATGGAAGGCAGCAGATGGGAGAGCAACGGGAATCTATGAGACAATGCTGGTCAGCAGGATAAACATTGAATGGAGCATTCAGCAGCCAAGGACAGTGCAGCAACAGGGGGTATTAAAAGCGGCTGTGAAGAGGAATTGTTACAACCAAACCACCAYTGTCACATTATTTAAATGTCTCTATTTGAATGAGATCTGATGAGTAAGTCACGCAGCACTTYGGCTTGGAACTTACCTGTAATTATTTAAGTTAATTATTTTATTTAACGGTGATCTTTTCAAGATTTCCAGGTTTAGACCCAACACCCAGGGAGCAAGAAGCGAACGACGGCCGTGCCAGGGCAGCTCTGCTGTCATGCCTGGCCCAAAAAGCACCGGACCTCGCGGTCACTACTAGCCTGTGTGTCACTGCCCATGGGGATGCCCGTGCCAGCCGCCTACCATTCCAGCCTAAAACATTCACGGAAGGGAGCACCAAGTGCTAACGCTGTGAGTCAGAAAAGGATCGGGAGCCCGGAAAAAGACTAATCTAGACACAAGAAAGGAGCACTAATTTCATTAGAGAATTATCCCTCATAGCAGATTTTCTCTTTTCTAAGGTTTAAAAGCCTCCTGTCTTTAGGCTCTGCGGGGGGTATTCAGAAAAGCAAACTCTCCGAGAAGGGTCCACACGGTCACCAGATGAGGGGCTTCTCCAGGGCCTGATTCCGGGCTCCCGGGTTCAGCTGCACCTCCGACTCCCTCTTGGTAGATCTACTGGAAGAAACTACACCTTTAAATACCTCCCCMCACACACTTCCAATTCAGCCAGTTCCTTAGGCTCATCATCTACCCACTCTGACAGCAAATCTAAATACACGGAATTGGCAGGAGTTTAACAACTTGATCTTCCACTGGCATAACTGCAATGGATGTTCAGCCGTTGCAAGAAAATGCCTAAAAGCAAGATGGGCTTGCAAACAAAAACCAGCAGCGGGTTTAAGGAAAGAAAAACGCACACAGTATTTTGGATAGCTTGTCTCTTTAATGACTTAAAAATATAAAAGCTTTGCCTGTACATAAGAAAAAAGCCCAAATACGTTTTGACAAAGTATCCTAAAAATTCTTATATCACAAAAAAAAGTAGGAAAAAAGTAATTTAGAAATAAAGTTTTTAAAACAAAATTGGGAAGAAGGGAATATTGGAACCTGATAATGAATACAGAAAAAGTCAAATATGTTTTTTCAAAAGAGTCCTAGACTGTGCTACTGTGGACTGGCTTGGTCCCTAACGTTAATGAGTGAGGGTGAATTCTATAATAGACATTCAGGTTTAACAGTCATTGTTTAACTCACAAAATGAAAGTCAAGGCAGATTCCTTTTTGATAGCTCTGTTAAGTCGAAGTAACACATGTAAGGATGATTTTAAAACTATACACACACACACACATACATAGAGATTCTGTACAAATCTTATGCTCTCTGTGTATTGCATAGTACCTCGCAAAAGGGAAATTCAGTGCTTCAAGGCATTCAGCCTAGAAAGTAATTAGTGTTAACTAACTCTTCATCAGACTGTGAGACTCTTGTGAAAGCAGCAGGCACCCACTGCTTGGAACCTCTAATATCGTTCTCAGAAACATAACTGGAAATTATTAGTAAGGCATAAGGGTGTTTTTGTCCTCCATTAGTTATTACATTGACTGACCAGCTTCACACATTAAAAATATGCTCCTGTCAGAGCATCTATAACTGAAAATGACTTGGACTCTGTATTGGGCATAAGAATTGTACAAGCAAAACCCAATCTGGAAGTCTAAATGCCCCATAATTTTCACATCAAAACTCTGGATATAGCCCCATGTGTAAATAACATACTGTCAAGGGACCCTGCAGCTGCTGCTCTGCTGTCAGTGAAGAAATTATACCAATCCCATGAAAACATACTTATCCTTGTCTCAAGAACTTCTGGTGCCAACTTCTAGGGTCTCTCTCAGAATGTGAGAAACCTGTAAAATCAGCACGTGCTCCCTATTCTTGAGTGTCAAAGCTCTACGTCCCTCATGCATCTCAAAGGTCTTTCTCCTGCAGATGAAGGCGGCTACTGAAACGGCCTTGAAGGAGTTCCTGTTTAGAGTGGTCTCCACCTTTCTCAAAGATACGCTAACATTGTTGTAGTATTCAATATCAGATCAGCTTATCTAGCCTTGTAGGTCTAACTATGCTAATAACTCTGAATATTCCTCCTTTCTCATCACGACACAAAGGACACTAAGATGACTTGCTTCCTGTTCCAAATCTAATTTGATATTCCGGGGAGATTAAATTTATATGAAATAAGAAACTACCCAAGGCAGTTATTTGGTGTAAACAAGCTTGGTTCGTGCTCAGCAAAGTGCTCTGAAATCCTATGAGAAAGGTTACAGAACTAAAAGAGAACGAAAATTTAATCTCTTATCTAGAGATCCAAACAGTATTGCCCTTCACTGAGGATCACACATGACTTCTTTCACTTGCGGCAGCCACACGAATATGATCTTTCCAGCTTACTCTTCTGGCTCCRAACCTTTCTCCTTACTTCCCTCGTGAATTCAAAAATCGAAGAAGAATTTCCTATAATATCAATGTGAGTATCATAAGGAATGACCAAAACAGCTGGGTAATGGGATTTTACAGTTTGACACGCCTGTTTATATTTCTGCTTTTCATCTCCCATGTGCCCCTCAAAACAGATCCTTTCTTTACGTAAACTGTTATGAAGTTTCACAGACTGATTTTCAATTTCCTCTTTGACTCTTAAAACCTGTTCAGCACCAGACCTACTTCTGGCATTCCCAAGATACACTGTAGTTATTTCACCATCAATAAAGTCAGAAATTACAACATCATAATTTGCTAGTAGTTTCCTGAAAAAAAAGTGTTTCATGTAGTGGTATACATCGGTGTCAAGAACCACCACCTGTTTTCCTCCGTCTGCATCAGGAATTGAATTACTTGTCTTCATGGAAAGTCTTTGCTGCTGGACCCTCCTCTTTGGTCTCTGATGGGACTTATTTTCTTCTCTTTTGTCCTTCTCTGAAAGGGATTTTGCTTTTAATAAGAGAAAGTCTTTTAGCAACTGGATTGCTGGAAATGGCCCTTCAACAGAAATATGCCCATTGGACTGCAAGTGACCAAAACTCAAAGCTGTGATGTTCTTTTTAAGTTCTTGTATCAGATCTTCTAAATCAAAATGATCTTTGAAAACAGACATATTGAGGAGAGATGAGACAGAGATGAAGACCTACAATATTAAATTACAGAAGTTAAATAGCAGTTAAAATAGCAATGGATATATGAAGAGATAAATAACGAATGGGCTTACAACCTCACAGCAGCGGGTTACTTTCAGAGGATGGTAGCCGGGCAGCCTCTTGTCTTTTAGCTGATGATCATCCTTCTTTAGGACATTCTCTACAACTATAAAGAAAGTCAGATTCACTTGCTCTGCAGTAAGACAATGTGCTAGAGCCAGGCTGATGGCTGGAGCACTCCTTGGGTGTTTTTCTCCCCATGTTTTCCCTAACAATTTTCCACACATATACACAGGCAATTCAATRCTCTTGCCTAATATTTCATGCATCAGTCAAAACTTTTCAGAGGAGAGAGACGGAAGCCTGTCTTCTTAGAATATTAATTGGCAGAGATTTATTCCCAAAGGCCTGGGGATATAAAATTCATGTCTGTTATGCAGGGTTTAAATGTATTCCTAAAACCAACAAACACTTTGCATGAAGCCCGTTCAAAGTTATGACTATTAATGAATAGAAATAAAATCTTAAAATTCGTCTGACTAAAAAAGAGGTGTTAGTCTTTTAGATATATAAGATCTTAGTACCAACACACAATTTTAAGTGGTTTATCTTGTGGTTARCATTCTGTGGCTAATTCTTTGGGGCACAGCTCTGATTTCTACGGTTTACTGATTTAAATACCTTCTGGATCTTCAAACAATATGTATGCAACTCCTTTTTCCACTGTGGGATACACTACTTTTTCCACATCCCCGCCGTTGTTCCTGGGCATCTGGAAGTGAATGCACAGGAGGTCGGTGACGACGTCGTCGCTCAGCARGCCGGCCGGAACCCCGGAGACGACGACTGTCCGTGCTGATGGAGCAGCCCGTCCTGCTCCCTGCACACACACACACACACGTCACCCTGTGAACACGGGCAGCACCACGGAGGGGCTTCACCATTAGCCGTCTCTCTCCCTCGTATTCACCCAAATCCACCCTGACAGCTTTAGCCCAGAAAACACCCGCAGTCAGCATATAAATTAGGAAAACTGCTGAATCAGGACTTTATTCCAGAGAAYGCCAGGCTTCCCTCAGGCTCCTTTACATTACTGTGGAGGAAAAAAATCTGAATCTGTAAGTAATTTGCACCCTTTCAGTATCTTCTTTTGTTACAGCAGTAAAAATTATAGCTAAATTTAACAGCTTCCCACACGAAGTGTTCAGCGTCACACTGTTRTGAGTCTTTTCTCCACTTTGGTTCTAATAGTCAGAATTTTAAGAGATTAAAATTGTTAATTGCATGTTTGTTTGAACAAGGGTTGCCATTTCGGAACGGCAGGGTCAGATTCAGAGTCCTTCCCTGTTCAGTTCACGAGAGCTGGGATCTGSTGTTGTGCTCTGACTCATCCCTTCCCACTTATTAAATACACAACCTTGTTAAATTGGGAGAACATAATCCCAGCCAGCTGAGATTTGCTGTGCATAAAATAACTAAAGACACACATGATTTTCATCAGAACCAAATCTCCCAATGCTGCAAACATGAAACCCATCCTAAATGGGATTTTCATCTACGTCTTGTGAAGAAAAGCATATTTTCCTCCCACTTTCATAACACAGAAATAAACAGTAATATTTCACTGGGAATATCATGGCAAAAATACTGAACACTGAGTAAATTTTGAAACAGTTCATTGACTTTTTGGAAGAAAGTGAATAATTTAGTGTGCCTGGATAGAAGCGTTTGTGGGAACAAACTGTCAGTGACTTCGGAGTGACTGTGCCGAGGGTTTTTTCTTCGGAATTCTTTAGACTTCCCTCAAGGTTTCTGCCGGGCCCGGGCTGCACAGAGCACGAGGGCCAGCGCGGCAGCCGGCAGCCTGCAGAACGTGCCGTAAGAGACCAGTTTTTAACTGACACGGATCCAAAGCTCTGCGGACCACCGCTACAGGGATTCTGATGGGAGCGAGGAGGCAGAGGCSGTGAGACACTGTAACCACGCGCTGCCTTTGAATCAGAACGACGTGAGGTCTGCTTCTAGCATCCAGGAAACGTGAAGAGCGAAAATCACAACAGAGCACGCCTTTTTTTGTTTCTTTTCCTGACAGTAATGCTTATCTGAGCAGGAAGTTTCAGTCACGTAGCACAAAGCGAAGAGGGTGACTGCAAGAAGGGCTTTACGTCGCTTTTTCTCTGCCGAAAGGCCCAAGCGCTGCTGGGATGTTGCAACACAAACCAGAGAGGGGGCATTTACAGAAACACGCAGGGCCCCGGCCCTGCACGGCCCTGCATGGCGTTTGCCATTTTCCTGCACGTTATTTCCATGGAAAGAGTCTTTGGAGGGCGGGCRGCTTTTTGCATCTCCCGACCTGGTTAATCCAGAGTGGGGAACTTGCAGTTCCCTGTCCCGCACCTGCTAGGCCCCGGAGGGCCTGCGGGCTCCAAACCCACCCCACACGGGCGCAGGAGGCCGCCCAACGGTAACTGAAGAGCTTGGTACTTTCTAAGCTGCYTAAAGATGAAAGAAGAGTATTGCTTCCTTCCAAATAAGCTATGGAGGGAGCCGATTTTGTTGCTGTTGCCAGGGCAGTGAAAGGCCACGCGAACACYGAGATGATTAGAACCAGGAAGACACAGAGGTGCCTCCACACGGCTACAAAAACCAAATAAATGAATAAATAGACAAATAAATAAAACCACTAAATCATCGGTACCAAAGAGAGGCACAATCAGAGCTGTTATTGACACCCAAAGCCCCGCAAGCCCGAGGGAAAAGCCGCTGCGAAGCCCTCCGGAGCCAGGGGCTCGAGCGAGCGGCGGCGCCGCTCCCGCCACGGCGGCGCCCGGCCCTGGCCGCGCCGGGGGCTC
>PTEX01000146.1:0-127060 GCA_003342815.1 Eudromia elegans | reverse complement strand
GCCGCGGGGCCGCCGCTCCGCCCCGGCTGCGGCTCCGGCTCCGTCCCGCTGTGTGGAGGTAACGCGGCGCCCAACAGCCACGCGGGGAGGGAGCGCAGGGCCCTGCTGAGGGTTCCTCGTGGGTACCGCGGCATCCGCGCACCGGCCGCTTCACGTGGTTCCACCGCGTGGGTGGAAACGGTACCGAAAAACGCCTTCCCACGCCCMCTCCAAGAACCTGAATTCACGTAAGGAAGCAGGAAAAAGAGAGTGCTGCTGATGGGAAAGCGGCAGCGCCCGAGCTGCGCTCGTCCTTCCCTCACCCGGCTCCAGCTCTGAAGTGTAAGCAGAGCGATCGGTTCATGAGACGGGACATTCAGACAATCAGCATTTGTGAAATTCTCAATTTGTCATTAAAAACACCATCTTAAGTACTTGAATGTTAAGTACCTAAGAAATTAAATCCTCCCCCTTCTTCAGGCATTCGATCTTAACTAGAGTGTCTTAAAAAGCAAATCCAAACGCGGCACCAGCCCCGGCGCACACTGCCCGTGCATGCCCCAGGACTTGTCTTTATTTTTGCCTCCAGGTGCCAGATCTTCACCCATGCTCTTGCACGCCCTGAACAGCAAGAGGAGCTACCATCACACCCCATCTGCCAGGCACACGGACACCGACCGCTGCAGGACTGGCCTTTCCCTTKAACGTGTTCCGTTTTATTAGTAACTGAAAAACAGAGCCTCGCTAGCACGCTRTCATCTGAGGGGCAGCTGGAGTGCTGTTCTTCACACTAGAGGYGGAAGCACATTCCTTTTCTTTGCATACCAAGATTTCAAATATTATGAAATACTATTTTCAATATTGTATCTATACTATTTGACTATTACCGTTGCCGAACTGTCTTGGGGGCCAAGGTAGCAAATAGAAAAGCCAAAGTCTCCATCCTCGTGCAAAATAAATCCTTCTCATTCTAAAAAGTCTTAAAGTGCAAAGTCCGAGAACTGAGAAGATGAACTGTAAACAAAAGGGGGTTTAAGTGCCAAAAAAAAAAAAATTAACCTAAAACTATAATTTTTTTCTTTAATTGACACTCTGTCTACCCTTCTGGAGCTGGAAACCTGGCCAGTCATATGCAACAAACTACCTCAAACACAACACTCATCATTACAAAACAATCTTGTTTTAGATAGAGAATTCTCTGAATGTGTAGTTACCATTAGCATTGCAGTTACCATTACCATCAGCATTGCAGTTACTAGCATTTTAAACTAAGCAAAAAAATGAACACAAAATAATGTGCAACTGTACAAATACAAGAAGATTCAGCACACCAGCTGTTAACTTATTAGCAGCTTAGCAGAAGCTGGGTCAGATCCTAGAAGCAGCAGCATTTCGACAGCCAAGAGCAGGACTACYGCATTCCTCCTAAGGTGCATCTTCATAAGGAAATCTCTGGCATTTTCAACTCTCTTCTTTTCCATCACAGACACCATTTGACAGATATACATACACAGGGCTCCTTCCACTATTGCCATTTCATCTTATCACGTAGTTGCTGATGGGAATTTTATTAAACTTTGAGGTCTTTGAGGTGTAGTGCTACCTTCCAACCTAAGCAGTTATGTGAGAGAAAGACTTTCTGAAGTTAAGGCACTTAAATCGGTCTGTGAGTGTGGGGTTCTGTGAACAGCAGGTTCACCAAAAGCTCAATTAGCAGCCCTGCTAGTGGTTGCACCCTAAACAAGGAAACATCTGTGTGGAAATTCCCTGGAAGAAGTAGAACTGAATGGCTGGAATCTGCCCCCTAAGATGATTGGCCCAGATAAGAATGGAGCCAGGGGACTGGCTGGCGGCAGCGGTGGACACCGTGTGCGGAGCTTCTGGGCAGGGAGTACAAATGAACGCGGGTCACTGCAGTAACGCACCCTTGGCTCCTCACCTCGACTCCCTGCCTCTCAATGCACCCACCTGTGAGGACACTTTCTAACGCCATTATGGCTGGTTTTCCKAGCCAAAATTTGAGAAAGGAATAGATTTATCCCACTCTGGAGTATATCACCTACCTAAAATTTGGAGGAGACAAAATCTGGGAAAAAAAACCCAAAAAAAACCCAACACCCACCACAGAAAACAGTCTTATATCAAGTTTCAAGTGCTGGTAAAGGCCTCTTCTATGACTTTCATGAGGAATTTTTGGAGCTTTGTTGAATAAAAAAGGCAAGCAGTTCCTCTTTTTCAAATACAGATTTCAGAACACTGAAGCACAGTTACACAAGAACTATATGCATAATTTCACATGTCTCTGAAGAAGCAAAAACTCTGGAGAGTTCTATCTATAACACTTCAAATATCATTAAGTATCCTCCTCAAAATAAGCCCATTTAACCCCTTTTGATACATATTTAATGTTCACTATTTCTCCACCACCATTACTAGGCTTTTGAAAATGAATTTCAATCATGTCCTGTACGCTATCCTCATCCTCATCAGTCTCTTGAATTCCTTTCAACAGAACAGTCTTCTTAGAAATCCCAGAACAGATCTGTTGAGGAAAGAAAACAAACAAAAAAACTTACATTACTTATCAGTTGCCATATGTRCATGTTAAGAACCTGATAGTTATTGGAAATAAGTGTATCCTTGAGAAGCTACAGTTATGATTTTTGATTACATTAAGATTTTGGACACCATGCTGTATCTTAAATCACTGAAAGTAATGCAAGTTCTGAACTCTGCAGGCTGCCAAGTCTGACATGCAATGCATTTGACCTCTGACTTGTGTCTTCTACGTTCCTTGATGCACACACTGGATTCCTGAATCTGATGATTCTAGTGGGTATCACTCAATCAAAATCAATGCTAACACACTGATACACACCTGCAAAGGATGCTGACAGACCTCACAAATGCATATGCTTTAGCTAAAAGCCTGATTACATACTGTATACAATACCAACTTGATCACAGTCTATTCATAGAAAGTAAAACACAAAGAATCTCAGCGAAACAGATGAGCAAGTAGCACAGCAACTGAAAAGAGGGCATTATTTTGATTGAACAATTGAATGAAAAGGTGATTGAGCAAATATTTCCTAAAGTAACAGAGGTGTCTGCTGACACAATCAACCAGGCATCTGATGAGGGCTGATTAGGATATGATAGTACCTTGTGATTTGAAAATATGTTGTTTTATCTCCTATTAACCTACTTCATAAACAATTCATTATCTGTCTCCCACCTAGCAGAGACATTATGATAAACAGCAATGCAGTCTGATCAAGGAAAATCAGGCACATCCTTTCAGAATCAATTACAGCTTTTACACTGCAAAGCATAACATTATTAAGAACACACTGCAGGCTCTCACTTGCTATGAAGTTTCACAGCCTGAGTGACAAGAAAGCTTCTGCAGTCCTTAAAACAGATAATTATGTCCATATCTCTATTTATGTGATAATGTGAGTTAGATTCTTTTACCTGAAGTTTTTCCAAGTGTTTTTCTATGCTTGGGGACACAGAAATCAAATATATTTTTCCATTTGCAAAGAAAGGACAATCCATTTGTCTCAGAAAGCCACTAGCTGCTGTAATGAAGAATGAGAAAATAGGAAATAACATTAATACAATCTAAAATATATTTTTGTAATCACATCAAAAACATACTAATCCCTTTTTAACAAAGATTCAGAAACTAATATATGATAGCACAATTGCTGATTCCTTATCTGCAATAGAAAAAAAATTGAAAATTGGAATTGACATTTTCAACAAAGGAAAATAATTAAATATCCACAAAAGCTTCTGAGATAAATCTAAAGCAGCTGCACTAAATGGATGTGCCTCCACTGATCTCGRTAGAATTTCACACACTTAAACCAGAATGCCTCAAGTTAGGCAATCTGAATGCCTTTCTTAACTTCATTGTCACAACCAAGAGCTAAAAACCAAACATATTTTTCTAATTTTCTCTCTCCAATATAAGCATCCAGCAATGCAAAGCAAAAATAGATTTTTGACAAAGTTAAAGAAGATACAAAGCCCACAAGCTACATAAAGGCATGTCTGATCACAAAGGAATCTGATGAAATACTGTTKTATTTAAAGATACACAAGTGAAATCACAGCTCTTCATGTGGAAAGCAGAACAGGGATAAATTGCTACATCCGGCAGTGGAGTTAACATAAAAGGAAGGTGAGGAGACRGGCAATATGGCCTGTAACAAAATGGCGAACAAAATATTGCATAGAGTACCTTCAGGTCTGAGGAATGTAATGGCAGCTCTTCTAGACCTCTTGTCATATTCTATTTGCTCTATTTCTCCTCCTCCACGTTCAGGTTTGCAGAAATACAGCTCTAGTTTGTCTCTCACCCACTCATCAGGAATTGGTATCTCAGGTATTTCGGAAACGTTGATTGTCCTTCCAGAAATGGTGACATGGAGCTAACAGAAACATTTTTTGTGCATTTCATGCCACCTACAAAAATGAGCCTAAGTACTGCAAGTTTGTATTTTTATAATTCTATACATTTCAGTCAATTACCTCAAATTTGATTCCCATTTCAAGTGCAAAAGGCTCCACTCTCACATTTGTTGTTTTGCYGTCCAGTTTCACAGTATGCTTACCCATTTTTGTCAGCCTTTGGGCAACTGAAAGGAAAATCACAAGTTTTCGGATAGGAAAAGCCTTGTGTAACTATTATGAAAATTAGACTGTTCCCAAACTTGTAAGTAAAATCTCTTTTGGCAACAATAAAGTAGTAGAAAGAAGCAAGAATTAGCAGAAGAAATAAGTAGCAGGTATTAAAATATGCATCGTACCTTCCTCTTCTTCAAAAGTAAGCAGCGCTTCATTTTTTTTCAGTTTGAATGGGATTTTTGTATTTACGTAAAAAACACAGTGAGTATTTGTATCTGGATAATCATCCTTCATCTCTTTCATCTCAATGAACTTCATTTTCATTTCTGCTACCTTTTTTTTCATCTAGTATTTTAGAATCAATACAGAAAAAAAMATCTGTTATTTACTGTATAATATAAAAATGAAGAGAACTGTCTCACCTTGAAGTTTAACAATCAAGTAGACAGAAGTTACTGCTTGCAGAACAAGTACAGCTCTTAACTAAATATAGCTGTGCATGTCTAATTCTGGGATTTTTGTCTTTGAAGACAAAAAAGTATATTTTTATCCTCTTTCAAATGAAAATGCTAGGTGGAAGAAGAAAATAAATAATTACAAAACGTTTGCATCAGGATAAGATGACTACATACTGAAAGCATTCCTGCTATCTCTCTTCAAAATTCAGCCTCTTACCTAGGAGCCTGTTAATCTTCTGTTCACTGTACTGCCAATTGAGAGACATTCTTCCTAGAGATAAGTGAGACTGAATCTCCCTCTAGAAGAGTCCTGCCCTGTCCAAAGGTATACTGAAAATTGACAACTCCTCAATTTAGAAATGTATTTTAGGAAGCTGCAGTTAATACTCTAATATTATTAACATCAAATAACACCTGCTTAGCACTTCAAAATCTGAAGCAGAAGTATATGATTTTTTTTACATGATCACAGTCTTCATGTTGCTTTAAATTCTCAAAACATTTAGTCGTGTTCCAATTCAGAATGAAAACAGATTTTTAAAAGTAGAACTTTCCCTTTGGAAATTACAATCTCTGAACAGTTCAATGTCTGCAGAGGTATGACTAAAAACACACCTTGGATTCTGAACATAAACCCATTTAGTATCAGTGATACTTAGGTGGCTGAAAATGTCCTCTGTATCTCAGACTTCTGCATTTGCTTCCATATTCCTGGTTCTCCTCACATTATCATGCCAGATGAAATAAGGAAAGAAAACTTAGAGCTACATTTTCTGTTGAAATCAACAGAGGCCAAAGTGCTCAGTAACTAGCTCAAGGAATCTAGAAGTACCAAAATAAAAATGTAACCTCTTAAAAGACTAAATGCAAAATATTTCAGACATTACCTGACTATCCCATGGAAGCACTGGGTTACATTTTGCAAGTTCTTCTTTGAGCTTTTCAATCTCTCTCTTCAGCTCAGTATTTTCTTTATTTATCAGTGAGAGCTCTGTCTACACATGAAAACCATTAAATGCAAGATTGAACATCTAGAAAATGAAATTATTTCAGCAAAATCCCTACACATAATAAACTATATTTCTACTTTTAGTAATTTTTCTAGATAATAGCCACACACAAGACATTTTTGCACAGCTTCAACTTTACACAGAGTTAATTTACTCAACAAGGAACAGTTTCATTTGAAGTAAGTTACAGAAAGAACATTTTCAGACACGAGGCATCAGTGTTTTCAACTATATTCAATATATCATAAATTACACTCTGCTTTGCATAGTTGTGTTAATTCCTTCTAAATGCAAGGTCAGAACCTATGTTAACACATACATTTTATTATTTTGTACCAYACATGTATAACATCTGGAGAAAAGGAAAAAAAAGGCGAAAAAAAGACCAYGTTTTCTAGAACTCCAAAAAGGTCAGTCACATTAAAGTTGTAAGACCAAAATGAGCACAAAGAATAAGGAGTGAAAGGGGCAATAAGAAGAGATGAACCAGCAGTAGCAGAATTGAAGTTATACAGACCTCTGTGTGTGAGGACAAAAAGTCTGAATTGCATAGCTATGTTTTCCTTAGCTTGAGTTTATCCCCAAAAATAGTTTCAGTATTAATTTTTGTACCAGGCCTGTAGTATAAAAGCTTGCAATATCAAAACTGTAATTTCTCAACAGTGTCTTGCATACCAAACCAAAAATAAAAATAAAATAAAAATCACTGAAACACCTTCTTGACAGTCCATGAAAAGTTCTCTGATTACAGAATCAACAACTGCATGATAACACATTGAGGCAATTACCGTTTAGTCCTAGAAAGAAAAGCCATCTGGCTCTGGCTCTTGCCAAATTAGCTCCAAGCTTTCCTAGCTCATAGTGACTTAAGAAATGCYAGTTCTCTTGCATATTGTAACCTTTTGTGAAACACGCTGGAATTTAGGGAAGCTGGTGAGCAAACAAAGCAACCAATTCAATATTATCTGTGYCACACAAGTCTGAAATTTATCTTTAAGTGGATAATCTTGAAAGAGGAAAAACCATTCTGACATAACTTTCTACACAAGATGAGTCTAAATTTTGCTTTTATTTTACAAGTACTACTGCAAATTTTTTTAATTGCTGGAATTCTTAATTTGCCATTGGAAAAAAAATCGCATAAAACATTTTAGTCATACAGACTGCAAACTGAGAAAGCTGTTTAAACYGAAAGACAAATATGCCTCTCATTTTCTCTAATAAACCCTTCTCTCACCATTCTGCAAATACTGACAGCCTTCTCCATACCTCATAGTTTTCCCAAGTTATAACCCTTTCCTTATGATGTTTCTCTTGCAAGTCTCTTAGCTCTGCCATCATCTCATTCTGTGCTTTAACATGCTGTTCATCACCACCAAATTTACAAAGGAGGTCTCCTTTTGCTTTCTCAAGTTTTTCGAGCCTTTCCTAGAAAGGAAAAAGAGTTTTAGATAGTGAACCCTATTTCTTTAATCCCCCTAAGGGATAATATTTCACTGACACATGTAAGTATAGTTGATTGAGGTCAACATAAATATGTGCCAATGGAGAAGAAAAAACAACTCAGAAAACCATCGGCTGTCACAGATGTAGAATTGATTTTCTTTAGAAAAATTGAGTAGCAACCTTGCAAGGCACATTTCAGCTCATTTCCATTATTCTATGCACTTTATACAACTTGCCTTCCATTCCTTCAGCTCCTTTTTAAGACTTTCCATCTCATCTGTTGCTGGGCCAGAAGGGTCAGTGGTTTCCATACTCTGGAGAGAAAAGARACAACACACAGAGTTTTTGATTGTTTGATTGTAAATAGGAAATAAATAACTGAGATACACTAGCGTTCAAGTTATTCTGTAAAACTTATTAAGCATCAATTTAAGAAAATAAGGGTAAAGATGAAAATAAGAATAAACAAAATGTTGGATGAATCATTTTGCCACGGCACGTTTCCATGTATCAGCATTACTGACAGTCCAGTGTGTTTTGTCTGTGCGCCCATTTATTGTTTCTCTCCAATTGTGCATGCAAGACATGTGGCAAGTTTAATATTTTGAGGGGCCCATTTAACTTCCTAATTAGATCTCTCTCTTATCTCTTTTAACACATTTTGACAGGTAAACCAATTCATGCAACCATTCTTTATGGTTGAATGGGACAAAAACCTAAGAAACTCAAACTGATCATAATCATAATTATTACTTGTTAGTTATTCAACCAAAAATATTCATAGGCTAATATTTTGAGAAATCATTGAAGCAAATTATGCCTGAAGGGAAGAGAACTATACCTGAAGGGAGTTAAGATACCCAGTACTAGAAGGGTTTATCTGTACAAATCTAAGGTGAAAATTTTGCCATTTTTTTACAAGCTCTTTAAGACTGGACAATAAAAGGCAACATCAGTTGGGATACATCTGGGTAGAAGTTCACAAGCACAGGAAAACTACCACTGGATAAAGCCCAAGAAAAGAGAAAGTGTCCTCTGTACTGTTTTGTTTCTATGGCTGCAATATTCTGCARAAWAAWAAAAAAAAAAAAAAAAAAAAATCCAAAGAGACCTGCCGAAACAATCCCTCCCTTTTGCGTAAGATTACGTAAAACTTGAACGTGAATCATGAAATTTAGGCATGGAAAGGACCTGTTAAGACAATCTAGTCAACTCCCTTGATAATGCTGGGGGTTTTTTTTAATTTCTTGCTAATAAATAAATAAATAAATAAATAAATAAATAAATAAAGCAAACATTTCCACTACTTTGTCCAGTTTCAAATGCCTGTTAAGCAATGAGGAAACCCACATCTGCATACAGCTTAAAAACGGACAAAAATTTCCCCACCCAAGGGACCAAGGTCAGGAAAGTAGGCAGATGCACGTGCTACCACTGAAAGCTCCTTGTTGCTGCAAAATACTCTAAGCACTTTCAACCTGGAAAGAAAAGAGGCAGGAAAACACACAAAGTCCCAGGGAAAGCCCCATCAAAACTATCTGGCACGCTGTAAGAACTGGATGAATGGAGGCTTTGGGAAAGGGGATTTCCTTTATGAAATCTCTACGGAGGTTTCAGCAAGCGAGCTAAGGAAGGAGAGCTCCCACAGGGTCTGTCTGGGGACTCTCCCTACAGAAACGGGCCAGCTGCAAGGGAAGAGAAACCCTGCAGGAAACCCTGCTAGAAACCAARGTAAAAGATTTGGGCAAAGAGTTTTGTGTTAGCACTTAAGATTGGTACTTAAAGAACTTAGGATGTGTTGGGACACAGCAGATGGCAGAAATGGGAAATGTGCAGCATACTGAAGGGTGGAAGGAGATTAYGTAGTTTAAAAAGTTTCAGAGCCACCATCCTTGCAGTCCAAACACGCATTTTCATTGAGGGATCCTACCGTCCAATCCAGCTCCTTTCCRGTGGGAAATACTTACAAAAGCACTGTCTTGTACAGAAGATCATAGACTTGTCTAATTCATTGAAGCTTGGAGGAACAGGAAAAAGAAAAGAAAATGAATGTATTAGCACTTTTTTTCCCTCACACATTGTAGCACAATACTCTAGAATGAAATATCAGAAGGTGGATTTGTCTATTTATTTTTAATGTACCATGTTATGAACACATCAGGATAGGTTCCCAAACCTCCTTCCTCACTAAGTGTAAGAGACACGTGAAGAATCCTGCATTCCCACCGCTCCCATCTTTCCAGACCCGAGGCTGGAGTGCAGACCTGCCTCCACCCACCACCTCCCGCCTGCTCTGTGCGTACAGAAACCCCTTAAACCACCTTAAAACACACGAGTGGAAACGCTGCCTCCCACAGACGTGGAGGTTGGGGCAGTTACTTCCTTCAGCTGACCGTCCCCGAGCCCTTCCCGTTTTCGGGAGCGGCTGGAAGCCGGAGGCGGCCCGGGAAGCCCAGGGGCGCAGCCAGGGGCAGGACAGCTCCTTCCTCTCCCAGGCTCGGTGGAAAACCCTTAGGGCAAAAGGCAGGGAGATTTACAACGGGGAAAAAAAGTAAAAACAACAAAAAAAGAGGGGGTGTCAAACACGAGCGGGTCGGCTCGGCTTTCGGTTTCGCTTTCCCGCCCTTGGGGACTCCGGCTCGGGCGGCACTTACGGGGTCCCGAGGCGGCGGCGGGGCGTCCGCGGCGGCTCCCCGGGGCGGCCCCGCGGCCCTTCCTCGAAACCACGTGAGGGGGAGGTGGAGCTCGGCCCGCCAGCGCCTCCCTCGCGGCCCGCCGGGGCGGCCGGCGCCTGCCCGGCACGTGCGGCGCTTCCCGCTCCCCTCACAGCGCCGGGCCCCGCGGGACGCGGCCGCGCGGGCAGCGCCCCTGAGGACACCGCAAAGCGGAGGCACCGGATGGCCTGTGGGTGTCGAGTTGGACCCCGCTTTCCTGCCATATTTGCCCCCTTTTTTTAACCCACTTTTATCTTGGGTGGAAATTTGGGGGTTGTCCTCCAGAATTTTTTATATAGTAAAGTGACTAAAGCTATGGCTAAATTTCCTTGTATTTGTGTTGCACCATGTTACATCTCTTCTGGCATTATTTGTTGCTGTCATAAAGGCAAAACCATTTACTGCCTACCATTGTGGTAACGCCATCTTAGGGGTATCCACCATTTTAGGGGCACCCGCCATCTTAGAGATTCCTGCTGTCCTAGGGCATGGTTGGGGCCTTGTGGCAGAGCGCTGGTGGCAGCAGGGATGGGGCAGCTCCGTCCCTAAAGGAATGTGGTGCTTTTTTGAACCTTCCAGCGTATAAATCATCCCATCACATAAAAATATTGGTGGCAGRTGTACCTAGAATTGGACCGCAGAGTCACAGGCAGCCTGTGGGCAATGGCAGCTCTGTTCTGCAGTGAGCACGCAAGGCCGCAGGCCCGTAGGTGCCTCGTGTTTATCTGCTGTGCTGTGCTACRTGACCCTGCTGCATCTTCTGACAGACCGCAAGGATCATTTGGTGAGTTGGATAACAGCACCGATTGGATTGAAAACCGCCTCCATAAATAAATAAATAAAAATAAAAATCAGCCTTTGGCCAGATTGGTTCCCAGGTCTGTGCCTGGCCAAGAGCTGGAGCCAGCGCTAGGAAGGGGGGACGTGAGCAGCATGGCGCTTTCAGCCTCAGCCTGCCTCCAAATYGGATTAAAGCAGTCGTGGAAGGTGACTGAGATGGGGTGGCTTTCCTTTGCAAACAAGGGGCACTTCTTTTCTAAAGATATCTCAGGGAACGGCTTCTTAAAGGGAAGAAAAGACTTAGATTTCCATGGTGACTGGTTTGAGGAAGAGAAAGCACTGGCTCCCCTTCGGAGAGGAGGGTGACAGCGTTGGCTGTTGAATGCTTCTTCGTGCAGGTAACCAGAGGGTTGCCCATGAACCCGGAGAGGGGTCCGACTCACTTCTTTATGCAGGTCATGCCAGAACKGGGCACCCTGGACGCCTTGCTGTGGGAGTCAGCAGGAGGGGGATACAGCGTGAATGAGCCCCAAGGTAGGTGAGTGCAAGAGCAGCACCCCGAGCATCATTCAGGAATAGCCGTTGGATTCGGGAGCGCACAGTGCATCCARGATTGTAGCCAGCCAAGTCTGGCACAGCTCATTGGATTTGACACTAAATAGCCATTTAGAGACGCATTGTAGATGTGTTGGGATCGTGAACAAATTCAAGCAATGTCTATATCCGGGAAGAAGTGAGAGCATACTGCTTGCAGAAACATATGAGCAGGTGTCTTTTAAATTTAATTTAAATAAATTTAAATTCTTTAATCTTTTAGATGTATCCCTCAAAATTGTGCTCATGGACTGTTGCATTTGTATACTTAACAGGCAATCTGCGCTGACTGTTAGAAAAAAAAAAAATCCTCAGAAATTCAAAATATGCCAAATGAGTTGATCAAAAAATAGAGCTGGCTTTGTCACTTGCACAACATGGGTTCCTGTTTTCAGGGAAGAGCAGAAAGAGCCAGGTGTCAGTGCAACCTTGTAGCACAGAATTGCTTGAACTCTGCACACACACTTGGGGAAGTCTGCACAAAAGCCAGGTCGGGGTCCTCAGCACTTCTGCTTTTGTTGGCTCTAAAAGGGAGATCTTGAACTGCACCCTGCTTCGGTACCCGTCACCTTGTAGCACTGATGTCAGTGGGAGTTTTACTCGCAACATAAATATTATTTGGGTAGTTTCAGATTTCTTTCTCTGTTTTTGTTTTTAAGATAAATTCATGAAAATATGACCATGTATTCATGAGATTTTTTCAAATTACTTTTAATTTTTTTTTTCTGTCATGACAATGGATAACAATTTACTATTGCTTTGTAAACATAAAATTGGTTTCTAATGAGATGAGTAAAAGGGAGAGGTTTAGCTGGAGTAGCCAGGGAGGAGGAGGTGATTATATTATGATCTAAGTACATCAGATTTCAGATTTAAATGTCAGAGTGGTATTGGCAGGCTGTTCTCCATGAACAGTGGTCATGTTGGGAAGTCACTGCTGATCTGAAAGAGCTGTATTTTATTAAACTCCAGGGATTGCAGTAAAGTCAATCTGTTTACATGGCCTTCTGCTCTGGGATCTTAGCARAACAATGTGTTTGTGCCTGTTTTGGGAAGGATACTTACTGGAGATATTAACTGGACCAAGTCCCTTAACTGAATGGAGTTGGCTTGGAGTTGATTTTTTAATTGATCTCTATGTGTTGTGAATTTATGGTGTTGACCACATATGAATCAGAAAAATTGGAGAAGTACTGGTTTCGTAACTCTGAAAAGTCTAGCTAAAGGGGAAATTCAAGGAGTAAAATATAGCATAGAGTCCAGAAATTTTAAAATCTTAGAATTGCCCTGACCAGTCTGAGTTGATACCCAACTAGTTCGTTAGGAGTCTGAAATACTCTTAATAAGCCTAGGAATCTGAACTGGACACTTCAAGARAATGTAAAAGCTTCTGCCCTTACAGGAGGAAGTGTAGGATTAGGACTCGTCTACACACGAAAGTGCTCAAATTAAACTGGAAGAAAGTTTACAGCCATAAGTTTACCTTTTATTTGTAGCAAAACCAATTTGACCATACCTCATCATCTGGGTCATCTTCTTAAGTTGTCCTTAAGAAGAAATTTCTAGCATAATTTTCAGAGGTAGAGTATTTTGATTTTTTTTTTTTTTAGGTTAGATTAGATCCCACGAGAGTGGTAAGAAGAATTTAGGTGCTTAAACTGTTGCTGTGATGGTGAAAACCCTTTTCAGTTCCTATCTAATCTATCCTCCTGACTACAGAGGAGCCTTGTTCTTCAGGCAGGACTCACAGYGTATTAATGGTGGTGGCTTTGAGTGTCTTAACTTGATAATTTAGAAGCCAAATTCAGTCATTAAAGTGCTCAAGTGGCACAGATGGCATTTGATTAATTTGATATAACAGCGTTTTACAGTTCTAATGGCTCCTGTGTTTATTTTAAAACCTGGCCAACAAAGGCTTAGAGATGCCTTCCCTACTTAAGCTCAAATTTTGTGAAGTCTGGAAAAGGGCACTAGCTTTAATATATTAATGATCCTGGAAAGAGGCAATCAAACCATTCCTTCTTAAGGAACTGCTCTTGCATTTTGTGCACCGGCTAGTACACAAATACATACCTTGATAAGGAGAGTTCACAGCCAGAGTTTCAAGGGTTTGGTTTTGGTTTTTTTTCTCTCTTTAAAGAGTTTCCACAGCCCTTTGCAGAACAGCTAGGCTGCTTAATAGGAATGATGGTTCCTGTTCAACCTCCTGCATGGTGATTCCTACTTAGTAAAAAGAAGCCCTGACGAGCAGCAGGTCTGATACTTGTATTTTCTGTGGTTTTGGCAGCTGCAGGTTTTACCTTATGTGGTATGCTGACTTCTAAGTGGCATCAAAAATCACCATGCTGA
Source organism: Eudromia elegans (assembly GCA_003342815.1). Taxonomy (NCBI): domain Eukaryota; kingdom Metazoa; phylum Chordata; class Aves; order Tinamiformes; family Tinamidae; genus Eudromia; species Eudromia elegans. Next base: position 113,092 of record PTEX01000146.1, on the reverse strand, counting down.
TCATTCTGAGTCTCATTGCTGAGATACCAATGACTTCATCAAATTTTGATATCAGAGACACCAAGGACACAGATGGTGGTGTCTGTAAGGAAATTGTCCCATCTACTTCTGCCGTTTGTTTCTCCTCTCCCCTACTCTGAATAAGTATTTCTGCAGCTATGTGACTGTTTAGATTGGGAAATGAGCCAGGTAAGAATTAAGCAGAAAAAAAAAAAAAATTTTTTTAGCTGACTTATTTCTTCAAGCCAGTTCATCTTGTGGTCAAAAAATGGTATGTTGTCCCAGGAGGAAGGTGACATGGAGCAAAGTCAGTGGGCTTGGGGCGGGAGGCTGCATGACAGCTTATTTCACTGGTGATGCCAGCATAACATGACTTAAAACATTCATCAGAGCCTCGTTCTCTGTAAATACAGTGTAAAAAGCCTCAGTGCCAGACAGGAGGCTGCAGATTTTATTTCAAGGGATCTAAGTTTTAGACATTGCAACATATACCCACCTCCTTTTTTTTTTTTTTTTTTTCAGTTCTACCATGGCAATAGACAGAATTGCTCCTGAGATTAAAAATACAGCACTTTTTGAAGCCGAGTGTGTGTCTGTTGTAAAAGTACAAGTCCATCTCTAACACAGTTATGAAATAAATAGTCTATACCAATCTCCATTCTTCACAGGAGAGATTCTGAATGCATTTAAAAAGATTTGGGATTATTTTAGCTTTGCTAAGATGAGACAACATAAATGAGATCACAGACTAGAGGAAGAATAGGAGGGCGCTAGTAGGGATGGCCCTCTCAATAGTATTAGTCTATGCCTTTTTTTGTGTATGTATGTGTGTGTATGTGAATGAATTGAAATTGTTTGTTTATATGCTGTAGGAATAAAAAGCACTGCTTCTGGAAATTCCAGGTGTGGCTAAGGGTGGATGTAGTGTGGAATTAACCACAGGGTGCGATGTTTCATGGATGTGTTCTGGCTTGGGTGACAGATTCTGAAACTATCCATATGAAAAACAGATCTTTTCTGTTTCTTGCCAAACTTCGTAGTCAGCAGGATTTATTCATGCCTCCACTGAATATTTTACAAAGGTAATCTTTAGGGGAATGTTTAAATAAGTGTCTTAGTCTCTGAAATGCTTTTTGGAAAAGTCTTCTCCCCCCTGTCCCCCACTCCTCTTTAATTTCCAAAAAATATTTAATGTATACCACACTTCATTAAGAAACACTGAGTGTAAAGAAAATCCTATCTTAAGTAGAAGCCTATGGTACAGCTGAGATAAATTAGAAACTCAATGTATTTAAATTGAAGCATGKCAACTCTTTGTGTGGAGGATATCTCTAGGAAGTAAAGCAATCTCAGTATTATGCAGTTCTGGCCTTGAAAGATTACTGGAGAAAACTCCAAACTCTTAAATGGTGAAAGAAATTCACTTTGCTTGGAAAAACTATTCACAGGAATTTAATGTATTAATTCTTTATTTTTATTATATAATAACATAATTATGTAATAATATAACTTCTTAACATCTCTATTTTGTCAGTTTGTCTCAATTCAGACAATCATCAATTCAGACAAGCACAAAGGTGCTTGGTTAACCCCTGTTCCAAGTGTTATCTTCTGTAAACTTTAACCAACCTAACCAAATCAGGTCAATTATTAAGTATGTAAAAATGAAAAGTGCAGATTTTTAGAGAATGCAACTTCTATTTCCAACTTCTGCCTCCATCCTTAACTCTTTTGGCAGAGCCCAGGTTGMTGAATGCTGAATAGACTGCCAGCAGCTATTTCAATGTGATTCATTTTCTTTTGCCATTTTATTGAAACCCCCAGTGCAAAGCCAAGGATCGAGTAATGCCTGTCTCAGATTATTTTATCCTCTTGGGGAAATTGCACTTACCTTCTCTGTAAAGATATCACCACAGGCAGGCCCTCCAGGGAATAGATGGAAGATTTCATGTGCTGTTTTTTTCAAATCACCTAGGATTTATTTTGGATGAATTTGGATTTCAGTTTTTCCCTGTTTTATTATGCGCATATGGAGCTCTTTGAATCTTTGAAGATTCAGACAGACACAACAGCTGGTAACCCAGCTCACTTCCAAAGTGTTACTAAGACATCTCTGTCTAGTTTTTTGGAGAGCTTTTTTTGAGCTRTTATTTTGTTTGTCTTCTGGCTAAGGATGTTTTGTTGTGTCCAGTTTTTAAATAGATGGCTCATATTTTCTCATACATTGTTTCATATCTGAGAAATGATCATGGTTACATGTTAAATCAACATTACAGTGTATAGTTCAGTGTAATTCACAGCTGAAGATAGCACTGGAATACAGTGTACATGTATACTTTCATTGTTATTTACATGTAGAAAGTTGCAGTTTTATGGAGGAAAAAAAATCAATATATTAAATTGTGACAAGTAAGAAAATTGTTGTGACAAGTAAGAAAATTATATTGAAGGAATTGCCATATTTTGTTTCAGCTCTTTCAAAATTAAACTTTTTTTGATTTAAATAATTTTGTTTTCATTTTGTTTCAAACATTTTTGTTATGAAATATGACTATTTTACAAAACGTCTGAAATTAAAAAAAATCAAATTTGACCCAAAGTTATTTGATTGTTTCACTCAAAAAAGTTACATTTAATTTTGAAATAACAAATATCTTTTCCTTTTTTTGTATTTAGCCAGCAAATCAAAAATTCATCTGTTTTATTACTCTAGTTGGATCTTTGAAAAAGTATGTCTTGGTARTTATCTTTCCCAGCACCAGCGTGCAGGCAATATTTGCATCAGCGTAGGCTGTTCGACATACGGTAAAGTTTGGGTAAGTTTTATATCATCCCAACTTTTTGGGAAAGATGATTCATTCAGCAGTATGGCTTCATCAGAGTGCTGTCTGCATTTGACATATTGATTTTTGATTAAATGCAGCTGTTAATATTGAGAGAGGGCAGAGCAGACAGTTTCTAGAAAGAAAACCAGCCGTTGTCCTTCCACTTAAGCTGCCTGCTGGTGAGCTTTTGGAAACTGCCACAATCACTCTGGGATTTGTATAAGATACACGGAGCCAGTCTGCGAACAACTGAATATAAAGACTCAAACRTATTGCTGGCAGACTACAGTTTTGTCACTTGAATTGGCAATACATGTTTTGTGATAACTCAAAGCTTTTTAAAAATGTATATTCAGGTATATCCATCATAAAGAACAAAAATTAATGTAGCAATAAAGCACTTCCTTTAGCACTGTTTAAAGACCCCTTACACTGAGGGAAAAAAATCTTTATGACCTCTTTGTTAGATTAAAATAATTCACTTTTCACCTCTTCAAGTGTCAAGATTATTTTCCRTTTGTAKTCACACAATCCCAGAATGGTTGAGGTTGGAAGGGACCCCTAGAGATCATCTAGTCCAAAGCCCCTGCTCAAGCAGGGTACCTAATATTCCTGTTTCGATATTTACTGTGGTGACTCAGTGTTATTTAGTAGTATTTATTGTCCATTTTTTAGCGAGATGAAAATTGAACAAATCAGTCAATTAATTGTAAATAACAGGCAGACACAGCAGGAGCTCTAAGGCCACTAAAGTCCCAGAATGGCTAAGAATGTCTGACAGTAATTAGGTGGGTAGTATTTATCCATTCTTTACACAGTGTCTATGATGGTAGTGTGGTGTGCAAAGCTRGCTCCTAGATGTATACATGTAACTGAATTAAGGAAACCTTTGGAAGCCTACTGAAAAGGATTACTTTGCCTATTTGAATTTGTTATTTAGGAGGAAAGCACTCTGGTGGCCCAGAGCTGAGAGCTGGCAAAGGAAGAGAAGAACAGTCAGAGCATAAAAAAAMCAAGCAAAAATAAATACTGTAAAAATAGAATTTGATAAGACACATTCTGCCAAATATATGAAAGAAGCCAAAGAGCACYTTCATAAGCAAAGAAGGAGACTGAGACTGCAATTCTGTTAAAAAGGCTTTATGGAGAGATGTTACTGTAATGTTGGATAGTCCATTTTCTTTTTCTTTCATATAGTGAATGGCTGAGGAGAAAATATACGCTCAAAAAAAAGATACAAAGCGAGGAGAATACTAACGCTATAAAAACACATACTCAACAGAATAGCCTTGGAGGGATACAGTGACCTACAGCCACGGGAAATAATAAAACAGATAAAGCACGGAACAATTAGAAAAGAAATATGGCACTGCCCACAGGAAATAAATGCTTGGCTTGCAAAATCTGGGGATTGCCATTATGGTGGGTGTGGAGTGCTAATAGACCATTTGTTTGCTGAAGATGCTCCTCTGATTTTCAGTGGTGGTARGAAAGACTCCAAATGTTGTAATTTCAGATGCAGTGGGATTAATATGTGCCAATGTAATGCTGTTTCAGCTTGTGCAACTGGCATTTCCAGAGATGACAGGATTCCCACAATGACACAAACATATTTTTCCACCATAGTGAATGCTATAACCATGGTCTTGCATGCAGTTKTCAGAGGCCAGCTTGCATCTCTAGAGCTCATAGGCTGTGAATTGTATCTATGCATATAAGCAAATCCATAACCCAGTTTCTTATAGAAGACTGAGATTCATCAGGTTCATGATRCTAAATGGGTTAAAATGAATTGCAGAAGGAGCTGGTAAAAATATTGAGTCCCTGTGGCACTAGGAAAAGACAGAAGTTGGATTTCCTCAGAAGTCAAAGCAGACAAGAGGAGGGAGGAGGAGAAAATGAATATGCAATGGGGTAGGAAATAAGTGTTTCAGACATGAAGGGACATCTTAAGCAATGACTGCTGAGACTAATCCACTGAGTATGTTATCACTGTTTTCATCTCTTTTGGTTTCAGGAAAGAATTTAGCATAATACTGCAAAGCAGATTATTGCCTAAGATTAGTATTTATGGGACTAGAGGTACTGCCCTTGAGCTAACAAGGMAACGAGAAGACCAGGCACACATTCTGCCATAATGGTCACAGCACCTCTGATGAGTAATTAACGTTTGGTTTATCCAAAGGACGCATTAGATGCTTAGAGTTAGTGTCAATACCCATGCTACGTTATATGCCAGCGAATTAACCATAAAAAGAGARGATTGAAACAAGCTATAATGAATACTGAGTTACTATAACTACAAAGACAAAAAAAATCATTAAAATAGTAGGGATAACTATTTTGTAAGCAGACAATTTTGCAGCAAAGTTRGGCAATATTTCACTGAAAATGTAATGATTTTTTAATATCGTCTTTATTTTAGTTCTTAGTGGCATTCTGTTTATTTTTCAAGCCTTGGCAGAACAACAACATTTTTCCGGCACAGTGACTTAAAAATGAGTAGTCAGCTAATTAGGGGAGAGACTTAAATTGTGAGGGTTGGAAAATGTTTCTTAATTTCTGCGGAAGTGATTATTCACTACAGCTTATTACTTACCCRTTCTAGGCATGAGTAGTAATCTCAATCATGCCACGCATGAAAGAATTTCTTAAAACTGCATACTTTTTAAGTGCCTAAATTGTARTCAATCTTGCAATACTGTTTGTTTCCCATAACACAGCTTGGAACATGCAGTCTTGCAAGAATTTTCTCCATGTGTTTGATTGGACAGCAGTGATTGGGCTCTAGTCTTGTTTTCACCAGTGTAAAAATAGATAATATGTAATGGTTTTATAATAACATAAACTATTGTAATGTAAATACCAGGTGTTTTGTGTTAGTCTGCCAGACAGTAGTATTTTTATGGGAATATTTGCTAAAAGCGGCGCAGCATCTTTTAAACCTTCAGTTAATATGCCTGGTATGAATATATGACAGATATGTRTACATCTTTATTTATGTTAATTTGAGAGATATGTTAATCTGCAGGTTTTGAGAGACCCCCCTGGKCTGTATTAAGTTAAGGTGACCTCCCTGATGCTATTTTTGCTCAGGCCTTAGGAAAATCAACAGGAATCCAAAAAACACTTCCCAAGTGGTGGCCAGTGACAGAACAAGGATTAATGGGTACAAATTGAAACACTGGAGGTTTCATCTTCATGTGAGGAAGAACCTCTTTTCTGTGAGGGTGACAGAGCCCTGGAACAGGCTGGCCAGAGAGACTGTGGAGTCCCCTTCTCTGGAGCTCTTCCAAACCTGCCTGTATGCCACCCTATGCTCTGAGTGTCCCTGCTGGAGCAGGGGGTTGGACTGGATGACCTCTAGAGGTCCCTTCCAACCTCAGCCATTCTGGGRTTCTKTGACTCACAACACATGGAGGGCACRAGCTGTGCAATGCTTGGAGAGCCACACCAGGGAGCCAYAGCTGGCTCTTAAGTTCATTTCATAGTATTCAGTAGCTATTTTTAGTTATCACTATTATTTTGCAGGTACTTGGTGCTCAGCATGCCCTAAGCGTTCAGCTGGTTTGATGAAACCCATAGCATTTTGCGAGGCAGGTTTTCTTATGTGAACCAAGCTCTCTCTCTTTGAAGTCTGAAGAGACTTCAGTGTTRTCAGCTGCGGGAACACGTTGCTCTGCATCCATACCTGTGATTCTTGCAGCAAACTCTCTCCAGGAGCTTTCTCCTAGAACAGCAGCAAATTCAGTTTCTCCAAAGTCAGGAGGACATTTCTCTAGTGGAATCACTGGATAACAGCTTGTGAAACTAAGTTCACTCTTGKCTGCTTGTGAGTATTTGGCCCCATATAGCTTAGTCATGAAGGATGTGTGCCCGTCACCCGTCTGTATATTTGGGGATACTCTCAGGTGGAGCTACTCTGCTTTGCGTGGGAAACTCTTGCATCCAAGAGGAGAAGAAACATACGGCTTCCAGAGCACTGAAAGAACCAGACCAAGCTCATTGTTTTCCTACATTGGCTATCAATGCTTTGTATTTCCTGGAAAAGCCTGGAAGTGACTTAACAAGGCTGTAAAGGACTCATTTTTTTTCTCTCTGATTCTTTGATTCCCTCTGTGCATTAACTTCACAACTGCGTGTCAATACATTCACGCACACACATTCAGTGTGTTGTAGTTGCATTTGAAATGGCTGGACTTGGGAGTTATTTTTTCTTTTGAGGAGTCTTTTGGCAGTCCTTGGAGTCTGTTTATCTTGGAGTACCCCTACTGTATTACTTCAGCATTATCAAAAGAGGTTTACAATGTTTTGGGATTTTTTTTWAAATATATATTTATGTAGCTTTAAAATTTAAAGGTAGAAGAACATCCGTAAGACTCTTGTAAATTGTATGTCTTTTTTTTTTTTTTTTAACTGTGATAGGCCGAATTATTTTATTTGGAATTACCATTATTATAGGACTTCAACTAACAAATATTTTAACTTGGCAAATGTTCAGATTTTCTTAGTAAGTGAATCTATTATACTCTCCTAACATCTGCTCTTAATTATCACARATGCTTTTGGTACTTTCACATGAAGTTTTTCATTTTCCTTTTTTTTAAACTTAAGTACCATTATGCCGACTGATTCTTATCTCATTGAAGTCACTGATAAAATGGGCATTGATTTCAATAAGAATTAGGCTGGAAGACAAAGGAGAATAAGTTTAAAACAACAAAGTTATGAGAGAAAATACTGTGTTAAAATAAACTTAACGATGTGACAATAAATAGTAAAATCATTGGCCAAGTACATTTTCATGTTATAGAATTCTTCAAAATTGGCATTGTGTGAAGCATATAGAGGGCAGAAAAAGTTAACAGATTTTGCTTAGAAATTGCTTCTTTCTGTCCCTCTGGTGCAATATATGTATGACAACTTAGAAAACCAGTTCTATAAATTCTTTAGAAAGTAAGTTCTTACTAGTCCAAAACATGGAGTCTCATCAGCTCTTTTACAGAGCACAGTATTTCTACAATGCTTGTCAGCTTCCCCTGAAACAAAAAATATATTAAAAACAAAACGCAGACTGGGAAAGCAAGTTAATAAAGCAAGTTAATAGGCCTACCAAATCTCATTGAGTTCTTTAATTTTGAATTCATTTGCATTTACATACTTTAGRCGTGTTCTTTGAAAAGATATTTTAGAGGAAATAGATACTTCAGATTTTTGCTGCCTATTTTTTAAAGGCAGTCTCATTAACAACAAACAGCAAACTGAGATTTTGTGTAAAAAAGGATGTCATCTGGAAAATATATGCCACAGTTCAGCACTTTTTGACACTGCGAAAAAATATTTTGCTGTAGATTTTTTTAGAAGATGTTTAAAATATTGGGAAGAATTAAGCACCAAGAACTGGAAGCACCATTGCTGGAAGTTCTGAAGAACAGGCTAGATAAGCAACTGTGAATGATGTAGGTATAATTATTCCTGCCGTATGGAAGAGAGTTAGGGAATGGAGACTCTTAAGGTTTCCTTGCAGTTCCTTGAGTCTGGGGTAATAATTYGTCTTTWACCTTGATGGCTCAGTTAATGAAAAATAAGATGAAATAAAAAAGACAGAATAAAATAAAATAATAGTATTTTTTAAAAAGTAGCTTCTTTCCCCCCCCCACTTTTCACCTGCACTTCTCTTTGTTATATTTTTCACCGCGTAGGGTTTTTTTTCCTACAAGGAGATTGTGGTTTCTTGTTGGAAGACCTTTTAATGAAAGGCTTTTCTCTGGTTGCCTTYCTATTTAAATATACTGTTCTTGATATCACTCTCAAAACTATCAACAATATAATTGTAAATATATTCTATACTACCTATACTAAAATGCATCTTAGTATGCAAAAACTGTAGGTACTTTCATTTACATTTGTTAACAAAATAAAAGAGAATTGGAAAAGTTTAGGTGCTTAATATTAAAACAATATAGAATAGCTTTGTCTCCCAGCACACACTAATGGTATTATTTAAATACCTTCATCCCCCGTGGTTCATCCATTAAGCCACTGGGTTGCTTTTTCTTGCTGTTGTTGTGATTAGTTTTCACAGTACTTCTACTTTTTTTTGCACTATTTTCCCCAATACTTCCCTGTTCTGCCATTTTCTTGCCCCTCAAAGCAATTGTGGTTTCTGGCYGGAAGACTGACGGCTAACAAAACTCATAGACACTGTAGCCTAGCAGGTAGTAGACCAGCAGCACCCATATTTTTCATACAATCACAGTCAGATTAATAGACTCTTTCTGGTTRTCTCCATCATTAAACTGGAGTGGAAAAGCCACTATTTTCAATATGTAATAATTGCCATATATCTCTATTACTATGGCATCCGGGCTTTCCAGGAGGCTTCAAACCACCTTGAGAACTACGGAGTTAGGCATTAACTTCACACACTAGGCAAACAGAGTTGTTAGCRTATATAGGCATGGAAAGAGTTAAGAAAAGGCCAATAAAAAACTGTATGTTTCATTTAAGAAATGTCTGGGATATATTTAAATGTAGAAAACTTGGAAGAAAACTTAAGAAAATACTGTCAGATTAATGTCTCAGAGTGCCCACATCCAGCTGTGGAATCTCTTCTTCTTGGTGAGTTCTGCTGTATTTTGCAGATGAAAATTTTCCTTTCCAACTCACTTGGGAGCCAGATGTATAGACTGAATGTTTCACTTTATTGACACTGAGAGCTACGCAAATTTATGTCTAGGCTGAATCTGGGCAATATGTTTAATGCAAAACACTAGCAAATATTAGTATTTTTCCTCAGATGTCAACATATTCAGTAAACCAAATTACTCTTCACTATAAAACAGGTCCTGAACCCTCTAAGACTGTTATTAGCTTCTAATAAAGGATGGAGTTCATTCATTTGAGAGGTTGTTCAAAGGATATTGTGACAGGCATCAGAATCCTAAGCTCAGGACTGGATGACCTCCAGAAGTCCATTCCTAAGCCATTGTATTTGTTTGGAAATAGTTACAGATAGCATAGATTCTCCAGAAAGAAATATATGAGTGCGAGGGAATTATATGAATCATCTTTTCAGAGAAATACATTTTAGTATATATAATTAGTATTAGAACTTATGTATGTCAAAAGAGGCACTATCAAATAGTTATTATCAGAATTTTGTCATATGCCCCTTATTTAATACGTTATTTTTCCTAGCTGAGTCCTTTGACAGTAATAGACAGACGGTAAAAAAGAAAACAAACCACCCTTTTATTCATTATTGCATGTGTGTCTGTGTGTCTGCCTCCAGCCTTTCAGCRTCGTTGTCCATTACAAATCACCTCGGGATGAGATGCACTCCTTACTTTCATCAGTTAGTCACTATTAACACATTTTTGGGATGTTATGGGGTTGGCTCCTGCCCACCGGAACAGAACAACTCCCTGTGGTGTAGACATCTGCTTCCCATATAAAATCACTGAGCTATCAACTCATGTTCAAATTCAGAAGAATTTGAATGAAAGGGTAGAGAGAAAAGGTGACCTGTGCAAAGGACATTCACAACACAATATTCTTTTCGGAAAAAAAAAGATGAAATTTTAGTGTTAGTCTATCTTAGTGCCAATCTAAGGAGATTCTCTTCATCTGAGGAAGTTCTTTATCTTTTTAGCTTATTGATACATGATATTAATGTTAGATTTTCACTTTGCCTTTCTTTCTATTCCTTTCTATTTCTTAAAGGTCATTCACCTTTATTATTTCTAGGTGCCTGGAAGACACCATGAATATACGCAGAGTAATGCTCTGCATACCTCCTTCTTCATTTGTCACCCCTCTAAAAGGTTAGACTGCCACCTTCACAATTCCTACCTCAGGTAAACTCATATACATATGTTATAGCATATAACAATGCAATAGCGATGTGTGGAAAGCTGTAAATTTCTACCAACTTGTTTTTGCAAAATAACGCTGAGCTAAATCTTTTTCAAAAATGGGGCTCTTACCTTAGCCTTAAAATAGCAAGAAAATTAGTAAAACTAAAATACACAATCCTGGAATTTTGGGGTAAAGTAGAAATATGGTGGGCTTCTATCTCTGTGAAATGAGCCCAATCTGGTGGACGTTTTCTTGTTCTGCTGAGAGGGAAGCGTATTGTGGTGGGACAATCAGTGTGGCCGAGCCTGCTGACCGGCCTGGCAGGCAGCACTGCTGGTGCCGGCATCCCCGCTGTGGCAGCTCACTAACACAGCAGCCAGGGGGACAGCAAGTGTGTCCGCCATGCCCTGGAATCATGCTGCCAGGCCTGGAAATCACAGGACATCTGAACTTCATCAGGAGGGGCAGGACATACATCTCCTGTACAGCTGCTCCTGCACACAAAAGGTTCAAACCTGAATGTGTAAAGTACTCACGTGTGCCCTAGGAATGGACATTTAGGTGAACTTCACTTGAAGAACTGGTTTGCAGTCGCTAGTGAGAGCTGAACAAGGTAGGTCAAGATGCTGGTATTTTGGTGCAGATTGCCCTGCTTTTCTGTCTGATGCAGTGGAAAAGTGCTTTGGGTTCCTTACATTACATTAAACCTGATGTGGGGAGCAATCTCTTCCTCAGTGACATAGCACATGTTTATGTTTTGAGTATGCACAGAGTCCTCCATCCTTCCCTTTCCATTTTTTTCCCTTTTCATTTATCTTAACTAGACTGTGCTCTTTATCATGGTCACAGTCATAAGCGTATCTTTCTCCACAACTCCTGACTTGGAAATTACAGATGTTATCAGAACTGGAGAGCAGAGTCTTCCAATCACTGCTCAGGAGTGTGGAGCAGCAGACAATTTTCCATACTCTCATTCTTCCCCCTTTCCCCTCTCCCACTCATCTCACCCATACCAAGGAATAGCTGCAGGATTCACTTTCAGCCAGAAGGGAAGACAGGCAGACAGCTGTCATGTATGAATCAGATCTTAAAGTGGGTTTGAAGGGAAAGATTTTAGCTTTAGTTCCCGTTCACATAACAAAGAGCATCTGTTTTTGGCACTTGCAGTTTTATGCTGTTCTTGGAAAACTTAGGAGTTCAACTTGCAATTAGATTTTATGTGAGGAAATTGAATTCAGATACCCAAAGCAAACCGTTGTCGTGACATTTTTTAACTGATTGGGTCACTATGAAATTAAATTCAGATTATGTATGAAAGAACAGAATGTTTAAATGAGACTGCAAAGCAGTATGCATGATTCTCTTCATTTCTGTAAATCACGTGAGTATAAACATTACGTGCAGCTAGATCAGTTATTAGTCTTACTGTTCTATGGAATTTGAAGACAATGAGGACTGAAGAATGAAAAGACTTGGTTTGAAAAGTTTTCATGTGTGCTCCAGTAGTTAGGGATAGAATGATTCCTTGGACACACTGGGAATCAAGAGAGCCAAAAGTGAGTCACATGGACGAATCCAGACCTCACATTTAATTGTGTAATACTACTAGAGCAAACACAATTGGAGCAGCCTCACTGACCTCACAGCTGAAAGCGCTATTTAAGATCTGGCTACCAGATGTTCCTGCAGAATCTAGCCAGCTGCTAGCAGAGGTTACCCTGAGTGTTTTAACAGAGAATATTTACAGCTAATAGTTCGGAAGAGATGATTGCACTCATTTTCTTTTCTGTCCTGCTGTGGGACAAGGCTGAAGCATGGGGATTCAAGGACGGAGTGCTGCATAACTCTATTTGGTTAGGTAAGAAAAAATTTAATTGTGAATGTTTTTCTGCAAAAATCACTGCATTTCTCTAACAGTATGAAGATGAACCGCCAGTAACATAAAAGCTTGCATTAAGAGAAGCAAAATCCTGCATTGAAGTTAGTTATCACTTATCTGGTTAATGCCTGCAAATTTTATCCTTACAGTCCTACTGATTTTTACAGTTTGTCTGATGTGCAAGAAAACATAGTAATGGAATATTTTGTCTAAATGTATTTGCTGAAGCATGAAGTTAAGTGAAAGCAGTMTTGAATATTAGTTCTTTCTAATGAAGGAAAGAATAGTATGAAAAGAAACATTTACCAAAGAAGTGAATTAGTTTCTGCATGAACATGCTTCAAATGCCTGGGGTCCTACATATGAAACTAAATGATCTGGAAATAATAGCAGTAATATTTCCTAGGTTTCTAGGAAAATACAGAAATGTGTATGTTTTGCCCATTCATTTGTTCACATCATTACATAGTGGAGAAAAAATCCAAAGGGACTATACAAATGCTGTGGCATTAGTTTCTTTAACCTTAAGTGAGTTTAAATAGCTCCTAGAATTCTTTCAAAATTCATTATTAAATCCAATAAAAACAAAAAATCAAAACATTCCCATGAAATATGTCAAAATAAATATATGCAATGAGGGCTCTGTTTTATAGACAAATATTTATATGTCCCTTTATTGCCTTTAGAATATTGCGTATTGCTTTGTGAATTTTAAGGAGTTTCCGTAGCCAGATCTCCTTACTGCAGTGCTCAGATGCTTTATGAGGAATCAAGACCATGCTCTATTAGCTGGTATAACAGCCATGTGAATCCAGGCCCTCCTCAGAGGACTTTGTCAGCTGAAAGGAATGTGAATGAGAAGGAAACTGATCTGTAGTATTTTCCAGCTAATTGCACTTTTTTAATTGCTTCCCTTTCCCTCTCAGCTTTGAACATGCCTGCTGTGCCCTGCAGTTACTGAAGGTGTTGGGATAGGGGAGAGCTCTGGGTGAGGGCAGCTTGGCATCCTCACGCACCACCACAAGGAGGAAGTATTCAAACAGGGATGACGGAGGAGAGGCTCGAGTGACAAACGGCAGAGCCGGTATTCTTGGCTGGTGTAGCAGTAAGGAGACACAAAAGATAAATAGGACTGGAGCTGTGTTAAGATAATAGGAACAGAGAAGTTGAATTTGGTAGACAGTGATGGGTATTCTCATACGGAAAGGATGTGGTCAGGGCAGTGGGCAAAGGGAGATGCTGAGCCAAGCCCTCTGTTTGTCACTGTTTTGTACAATCTGTGTTTGCACAAGCAAAGAGTGGTTTTTGTCTCTGCCAGCTAAGCGGTGAGAGCAGGGCCAGGGAATCTGCAGGAGGCCTCTTGGCCCCAGGGAAAGGGAGCTGAGCCACGCGACCCAGCACTTGCATGGCCAGAGGATGGGGCCAGGGCATTTTATGGCAAATACTGGCATCTTTAYGTACCTGCTGCTGCCAGAGCTGCCCTGGCTTCTGCAGCGTGAACGTGTTGTGATGATGATGATTATACCAATCATTGAAGTAGTTGCACTCTGCATGAAGGACAAGGGTAAAAATCAGACTTGCTGCAAATAAATAAATACATGCAAAATTTGGAAGCACAGTGTATAACTTCAAATAATCACTCTGCAAGCAGGACTCTGTTAGAACGCCTTTAAAAATGCACTCTCTATTCTAAGTACTTCAATAAAATTACTGTAACAAAAAAACAAGTTAATTGCAATTGTAGTTAATTGCAGTTAATTAATGGAATTCAGTCTAGTTATAAATGAAGAAAAAAATGGCAAAATCGCAGTCATCCATTTTATATATCTCTACATTAAAAAAAAATACATATGTATATATAACTTGAACAATTAAAGGAATAAACCCAATCTCAAACTAACTATGCACAAGCAAGACCCTCTCCCCAGGGAGAGGGAAACCTAGGAATGCTCAGTGACTTTTGAACTTTCCTTATCTTTTCTTCTGATAAAGCACTATCRAGACCAGCGTGAAAATGAATGGAGTTTCCATTTTACCTTTTTTCCTCAACAAACTATTCAGACAAATATCAAATCTTCAATTAAGGTCAGGCTAGGAATGTCAATGCCRTTAATCTTATTTCTATGATACAAAACATCTTTTGTGTTCTCACAGAATACAAAATCCTGGTGCAGCTGAATAGATCCTATTTCACTTAATGTCTTTCTTGTTTGAGTGGAATACTGTGGGGGCTCATTTTCGAAACAAGCACATGATAATGTTCCTGCATTCAGAAATCTGTTCCCATTCACACACCAAGTGCCAGGGAGGTGCAGGGACCTTCTCTGCACCACTGGGCCRTATCCACATCATTCAGTGAAGTGCTCTGAGGGTGACCATGAGTTACCCAGTAACTTTACATGGCAGTCCTTCACTTTGAAGTTAAGTACTTCTGTTTGTCCTTTATTATATAACTGTGTGTCATGCATATTGATGGCACTTTATTAGGCCAAATCTCATATTTTTCTGTTTTTGTGCAGAAGAGGTTGGCTGCATTTTAATTTCACCTACTGCTGTGGGTGACTGAGAGGTCGCTCTTCTCGCAGAATCCTGCTGTCTCTGGACTTCAAGGAGAAATTTTAGGAGATGTGAGTTGGGAGGAACATGTCCTTTCAGGACTGTAAGCTGTGTTCATTCGTGTAAGAACCAGAGGAAAAAGCGGGTAGAGAAATCCCTTTTATCGGGTTACAAAGGACTAGCAGATACAGATTGGCAATTGCGCTCAGCAGGGTAACACTACACTACCACCAAGACACCCAGACTGAAGATTCAGTGGTGCTCCTACCAATGTAAAAGCTCTCCTAAAAGCAAAACTTTGGAAACGGAGCAGTGATATCCTGACATTTTAGCATCAATAAATAGGGATAGATACCTCTTGAGAGACGAGACTTCAAAACGCAATTACCAGAAGAAAAAGTTAAAGGAATGAGAGACAACTGAAAATGCCAAGATTTTACTGTGAGCTGCAAGTCTGAACTGTTGGGGATTCCCTCTGAATGCTACATGCTACATTCCCTTCCAGGAAAGGGGCAGAGTGGATCTTGCAAAAATAGCTGCCCAAACTGTGAGAGCTTTTATCAGCAACTATCACCTATAATAAGCTGTAAGACTGTTTTTACATCAGCAGTTACTGGTCGCCCCTTCCACTCGAGAAAGCTCGGAATGAATTGCCTTTTTCTGTGACTCAGTGTAGGTGGGACAGTTTAGCTAATCCCAACAGAGCTGCAGTGATCAGTAATCTCATTTCCAGGTTCTTCTCTGCGTGTGCAGTGAGGCAAGTTTGTGAGCCTTTAAAAAAAAAAAAAAAATTTAAATTTTCAGTTTTTGTGTACTGAATTTTACAAAATTTTGCTGAAACAGTGACTAGATTTATTGGGCTAAAAATGATAGATCACTATGTGAGTGAGCAATAATAGTTTCTACAAAAGAAATTTTTGTTTTGAAAGATAGATTTTGAACATACTATACAATTATTCTATAGCTCTTTGCTATAGTGACTGATTTTTGCACTGGAACTACCTTGGCTTCTTAGAAAGATCTTTCTCCAGAATAAACGTTATTCTTTGCCCATGCCAATGGCATTTCTGGCTGTGTTACAATAAGACCTCTCTGTCTTCTGAGACTACTGTCAACAATATCATTTACTTGATTGGGAGCAAGTCCAATGACTGTGGGTCCAAAAACTACATTGGCAGACGTCACTTCTGTATGTAACAAGGATCCCGTCGTAGTTAACCACAATTCAGTGGTTAACATTTTTTAAAGTATCCTAACATAGCCGAACATACTGATTCTAAGTTGATTCAGTAGAATAGAGAGTCGCTAGAAGAGACATTCTTTTTTTCCCATGGTGCAAATAACTACTGTAAAAAAATGCTTCCTTTCTTGCTTCTTTTCTCAGTTTTGTTGCTTAATGATAGCTGCAGACAGACACTTTTCTCAGATTATACTGAATAAAAAAAATAAAAAATTAAGATTAGATTTGCACATTGGTATCAAGACAGATTTCTGTGCATATGGTATAAGAAAAAAAAAAAAAAAAATTAAGATTAGATTTGCACATTGGTATCAAGACAGATTTCTGTGCATATGGTATAAGACAAGTGAAATGTAAAAAAAAAAAAAAACCTGTGATATTACTGACAGTTTCTAGTTTTTCCTGTAAAGATGCTATATTTTGGACTTTAAACAGCAAAAGAAAAAAAAGACAAATGAAGAAAACGTATTAAATTTCTGTGTAGCAAAAATGTCAGCCAAGAATTGTTCTGGTCTTTGAGAGGCAAGCACAGATATTTTTATTTCACATTTTTATTTCCTTTAACTTTGATCTTTCTTCTATCCAAGTGGCTCTCATTTAACTTCTCTGGAGATTCGAAACAAAGCTCGGATTCATCTTGCAAAAGCACTTTAAGTTATATCCAAAAGTATGCTGTAATTACAATCCAGAAAGAGTTTCTCTGGAGTTTGATATGGTCCCACAGATGCAGAGATACTGAACCACTGATCGTTCCCATAGCTACCCCTTTATGAGTATTCTTATGGTGGTTGCTGATTTTCCGTTTTTCCAAAAGCTTACCCCAAAACCTTGACGAGCTCTTGCTCAGAAACTTCTCCCAACCAGAAACATACCTTTGTGTTGCATATTTTCCTGACACTTGTGGATAACTCAGCTACTAGCAGAACATCTTGTTTCTACCTGGACGGTAGCCCACGGGTAGCCTGGGAAACTGCTGAAGCTGTGAGACTTGACATCCTGCAGGAAGTTAGGTCAGCTGGAATCCCATAGTTGCATTCAAAAAATCAAACAATACTGAGCTTATTTATCACTTTKCTCCCCAGAACGAGCAGCTGGAGTGTATCACAGGGAGTCACGCACTGGGAAGTACCAGCTCACCTACGCAGAAGCAAAAGCCGTCTGTGAGTACGAAGGAGGACATCTAGCCACCTACCAGCAGCTGGAGGCMGCGAGAAAAATAGGTTTGAAAGAAACATCCATTTGCCTTTCATGTTGCTCACTGTGTTGCCAATCGCTCATTTGCATGAACGTTATGAATCCTGTGAGACTTATAAACTCCCTGGATTTCTGCCTGAGTTGCACGCAGYGTCTCCCTGCAGTAACAGAGCGTGTCTGTGCTACCGGCAGAGCTGTCAGGGATAACAGTGCTCAGCACGCCTGAGCTCTGCATGCGACACACTCCTGGAAAAGCAGTAGCATGGAGTGGGGATCCATCTTCTGCAGCTGGGAAGCAGTGGGACCTGCCCAGTGCTCTCTGGGCGTTTGTCCCCACTGAGCTTTCTTAGAAAAGGAGAGTTGTTCTTTTTTCATCTAAGCAGCCGAGTGTTTTCTGTACATTTTTTTGAGCTCTTTTTGCTCTGATGCTGAGTTGTTGATGTGCTCGGAGAGGAAAGCCCATCTCAGAGAGGACACCACTGTTATTCTATTCGATTCCCTTTGAAGAATGATTAATTCACTCAGAGCATTAGGAAAACAATGGAAAATATCCTCCACTCTAGAAATATGCAGGCTAAGCTGTTGAGTCACAAGCTGGCACTCAGCAGCAGCACACATGTAGAAAGGGTACTTTTGTCTCTGAGRAGCTCGCAGTCCTGGCACGCCACAACTATGTTCGAGTTTGTCTCGGTGAAACCATGGAGTCGGTCCCTACCAGACAGTGAATAACAGTGCATTCTTTGGATATTGTTTCTAAGTCCTCAGCCACACAATGCACTAACAGCATGTTTTTTTGTTTTGTAAGGAAGTACATATTTTAGACATTTACATTTCAACTGTGAGTATTTTAAGTAAATGTATCGTTTCCCTGGCTGTATTCTATATATAGCATTTTGCACATCCTCTGAACTTAGTGCTGTGGACTCTTAGATGAGAWACGAATGAATAAATGTATTTGACTTCAACAGAGAAACAAAGAACACAATTTATTCACATAAATTACATAATTAATACAATATATGATTTAATTACAAATGCTGATAGACTACTTAAAACTCACTGCACTGGACACTGTATAGTCCATCTGCATTTGATTTTTCTTTTCAAATGACAACCCAATAATCATGCTGTGGAGAATATAATACCTCCTGTGTTTGAAATCATCCATTCAAAAAAATATTTTTCTCTTGTAGCACAATTTCTCTTAGATTGATTACATTTAAGTCATTGATCAGTAAGCCATTATTTATTTGAATATAAAGCACAGTTTCTTGCCTAGGATTAATTTGTCACATCCGTACCTCATTTTCTCTGCATCTCAGGTTTCCACGTGTGTGCAGCTGGATGGATGGCAAAGGGCAGAGTTGGTTATCCCATAGTAAAAGCTGGAGCCAACTGTGGCTTTGGGAAGACTGGCATTGTAGATTACGGGATCCGCCTCAACAGGAGTGAGAGATGGGATGCCTACTGCTACAACCCTAATGGTGAGTTTGAACACAACCCATTGCCTCTTAGTTGTGATGGCACGACTTCCACCTGTGCGGTACCCGGACTCAGTGATAATGGCCCTTTTGCTGGCCTTTTATGTTTTTCTCATTTTGGAAACACAAAACCAGKTTTTTTTTCAGCTGTTGGTCGTCTAGTTGCAAAAATCAGAAAAAAAAAACCCACTATGAGTTCAGCAAATAAAATCTAAGTTCTAAAAAAAAATCTAAAAAAAATAGAATTTGCTCAAATCAAGTTTGGAGGATTTTGTTGTGTTCCTTTTGTGTTCCTTTTGCTAGCCTGGCATTTGTGGAGGAATGTTATCTATAATTAAATGCAGCCAAGGTAAGGACCAGTGTTTTCATTTGAATGAAACACCTTAAAGGGCTGGCAGATGTTTCAGGAACAGAATCACCTTGGTGGTGAAATGCCTCTAAGGGAGTGTATTGAAATGAAAACATCACCTGAGAATTTGGCATCTAAGGGTAGATGGGACTCTCCGGATCATCCATATGAGTTCTTACGAAAAGAGATAGGCTATAAGCAAATAAAGCATTGTGACATGGGAGTTATTTTCCAGATATTGTGTCTATAAAGACATTTAATGTTTACCCATCTTCCTACTCCTTCCTTCTTTCTCATGCCTGTGGTAGGAAACTGTTGAAAATGAGCGCTCTGGGACTGAATTGTGCCCAGCTATAGCTCCCAGCAGTGTTTGTGTATAACTAGATGGAGAACGGCAGGTCCCTGAAGCAGATCCAGAGAAGTGATTCAGACAAGAGTGACTAGTCCTCATGAACATGGGACATGTCCCTTCTCATGGGAGGGTGAAACAGATTGTCTGGGTCCTGTGCAGCCACATGTGGGCTGCTGCTGACTGAGCTAGTTGGTTAAGTCAAGCTGGAGAAGCCCCACACAAATATTAATGTGGCCACTGCCCAGTTTATCTTGGGATCCTCCATGTGGATGCAAGAAGTGGGCACCATCAAAAAGAGAGATGCTTTACCTTGTGCTCTGCCTACTCCACAGTATTTTACCCTGCATGGGAGAGCCAGGATCTGGAGTTGTCCATGACGTCTGTACAGCTGTGCACATTTTGTTTGTGCTCACAGAGTTTGAGCTTGTTTACACTAGCTGGGCAGTTGTTAACCAAATAGCTCTGCGGGGTGGGGGACTCTCACAGATGTTCAGCATACAAAGGAAACTGTGAGAGAGGCTACTGCGCTCATCTCTGCAGTTACATGGTCGGCCTCAATTTCTCCTTTGTCAGCCCTCTCTTCTGGCATGAAAGGTGATTGCTTTGCAAATGGCTTGGCTAGAGGACAAAAGGAAAGCAGAACTGCCAGCACTCAGAAGGTGGCTTGAGCCTCTGCCACTATAGCGRTATGTATTCCAGCTCCATGGCAGCCTGCCTCCAAAGCTGGCAGGGTCTGTGTGCAGGTGGGGAAACTGTAGCCTGGGGAGGCAAAGGTGAATGATTGCACGGAGCTTGTTCTCTTCTCAGAGATGTTAAAGGTGTCCAGCAAAGTGTGGAACTACTTACAGGTTTGAAGTCACATCCATCCTCCATGTGTTGTGATGCTGGAAAATGCAGGACTTGCAGATAGCGTGCAGACTAAGAGGGGTATTCCCATTATCCAACTTAAGCCTCCTTACAAAAGTGCTCTGAATCTCCCTTGGAAAGTACCTACCTTTCTCATAGGTCTGAATTTAGGGAACAGTGGCAGGGTTGAAGTCAGGCAGCGTGGGGCCCCTGAATGAATTTGCTCTGCCAACAAGGTAAGACTCAAATGGGCACAGAATCTGGCAGGAATGCACGCTTTTTTTTCCAAAGGAGGCCTTGCAAAGGGAGGAGAAGAGCTGTAGCAATAAAAGCAGTGAAGCAAAATAGGTGTAGTCACTAACCTTTATTGGCTTTTTGGAGAAGACACAGTTTAAGGAGATATTTGGAGGGGAAAAARAGCAAAAAAGGGATTAAAGTGAAGGTGAGGGCAGTTTACAAGAGTAGCTGTAAATTTACGGTGTGACAGAGTTAGAAAAAACAAATGTCTTAATGTAAATCCCTTAGTTCTGGCCCAAAGTCCACTTAAGTCAGTGAAAGTTTTTTTTCCGAGTGAGTTTTGGATTGTGCCTCATTTCTTAAGCATCTGCTCCCAAAAGTGAGGAGTAATTGACGTTTCTTCTGAATGCTGAGTGCTCACATACATGAACAGTGATATTTCTCTGGGTATTCCTWTGTGATTTTCTACAAAGAGATCTACTGAGTCAAAGTGCACGAAGAATTGAATCACAGCCATATCCAAAATTAATACTTGAACTCTGGTATTTTTATTTTCCTCTTAGGAAAAGAGTGTGGTGGAGTCTTCACAGATTCAAAACATGTTTTTAAGTCACCAGGCTACCCGAATGAGTATGAAAATGATCAAATTTGCTACTGGCATATTAGAGTGAAGTATGGACAACGGATTCATCTGCAGTTTCTGGAGTTTGATGTTGAAGACGACACTGCTTGTATGGCTGATTTTTTGGAAGTCTATGATAGCTATGATGATATCAATGGTTTTGTGGGCAGGTAAAGTAATTCCAGCTTAATTACAGAAAGAAAACATTTGAATTCAAGAAAAAAAAATTCAAAATTATTCTTTGCCTGTTTTCTATTTTGTTAAATTACATGGAAAAAAAACTTTAAATAAGTCTTCTATTAATTTTCAGTAAGAACTATCAATCTTAAATAACATTCTGTATTTGCTTTAAAGGAAGGAAGGAAGGAGAGGTGTTAAATTACTAGCAAAATTGTAGTTATTCTGAGCTACTTAAGTCAAATATTTTATGTGAAAATAGAACAGATAAAATGTTATGTTCTTTTAACATTTAAGTTAGTCCTCTTCTTGGCTTAATTCTTGCTTTCTTCTCTCTAATATAGTCTTGTTTTCATGTTTTTAGCAGCCTTTTTTTTAGTATGAAGTGTCTCTATATTTTAGTATAACAAATAAAGTAGAAAAAGAGAGAGAACACTTCCCTATTCCTGCCACTTTTCACGTCCTCTCTACAAATCATGTGTAGCAAAGCAAGGATATACTGCATTTGTTTCTCCTTTAAAGATAATTCTTAATATTTTTCTTGATGAACTTCTTGCATTCTCAGTTTTGGGCCATTATTCCTTACCTTAATGTTCCTTTCTATATTGAAAATTCTGTTTCATGCAGCCTTCTCTCCCCTGAATTTTACTATAATGAGAAAAATCTTTGGGTGAATTACTTTAATGTATAGAAAATTATATAGACTGAATGCCTACAACCAATTTAACCTCATGACTCAGAGCTCTCTCAAAGGAGAGTACAGGCTGAGAGACATCACAGTCAGTAGAGGACAAGGATATGGCATGTTTGCTGTGTCACTCAGTCGTAACCATTTATAATTCTTTTCAGGTTCTGTGGAGATGAGTTGCCAGATGATATCATCAGCACAGGTAATATTATTTGCACTTTTTATGGCAAAAAGTCAGCCCAGATCATTTCTTCTCCCTACTTTCAAAGCTACAGCCAACATATCATGAGCTGCTATTCAAAACTGCCAGTGTATTCTTTCAACACAGTTACTTTTAAATAAGTGTAAAAGAAAAAAAATGTCTAGGTAGAAAAATAATGAGGGAAGAAGCTACTCACCAAGGTTTTTTTCTGTTTTCAGATCAGAGATTGCAAAAAAACATTGCCAAAGCTGGACTTAGAAATTACTTTGTATACATGTATGTATAAACAGTAGTCCAAAGTCTATATAAATGAAAACCACTTCTGGTCAAGTGCTGCAAAGCTGCTGTAGTCGGTGCAGGCTAATCGTGCAAGGAAGTAGTCTACCTGTTCCGCAGGGAAAGTGAGCAGTGTGTGCAGGAGCACAGGATACCACTCACGTATATTGGTGGTGTTTTCTTCCTTACCTGGACGATCCCTGATTAAGCAAGGATAGACCGTTACCCGTTAATCAAACACAGACTGTCRCTGAGAGGTTGCTAAATGTGCCAGAATCACAACCTGGCTGCARATCAGCACAGCCTCAAGCAGAGGTGCATCATCTGGGAAGGAATCCCTAGTCTCAGAAGAAATACTTCCTAGAATGAGGCATCATTTAAGTCATCTGAGAACTATGAGCATTTGCTTACAACTTCTGTTTTCCATCTCTCTAGTCCCCAGTAATAAACCATCCTAAAGCAATTCTAAAGAAGTGGAAGTGAAAATAAAACATTTTTCCACTCCTTAAATATTTAAAACAGACTGGGGRAAAAAAATTACAATAGAGAGAGCCCATTAGCATGTGCAAAAAGAAAAGACAAAAATTAACAGGAATGAGAATGGAAATAAAATAATGGTGAAAGAAATAGAACACAAACAGAACAAAACGGTATTTRTCAGGTCAGATTATGCCACTCTTTTCTGTAATAGTTTGTTGGAAATCAGTTGGATTAGTCCATGCAGATAAAGAAGGCAGAACCTGAAAAATAATTGCAGGGCTCTTAATATGTGGAAAATGGGATTTTACCCAGCTCTAATGCAGTCTTGTTGTTCATCTTCCAGTGAATTCTGAGCTAAAGCTAATCTGAACTTCAACCTTTGCTTTGCTTGCTGTGCTCATAGTCCACAGCTGTAAGAGGTGAGAAGAGAAAAAGGTGCCTTGTCCCATCTCTGCTTTCCCAGGTTATGCTGGCCTGGCAGAGGAGAGCAGATGACAGTCCCCTAGAGTTGCCTGAGGCCCCAGGACTATTTCACATGTCCAGGTGTTTTCTTAAATTGGGTGATTCCGTAAGTCAAGCAAGTGCAGAATGGGCCTAGTTTTCTGCACTGCTGAAAGACTCTTCTCAGCTCAGAAGTAGCCAGAGCAGGTGGATTCCTCTGCAGACCTCGGTGTTTCCCCTTCCMCAGCACGTCCATCCATGCTGCAGCGTGGAGATGTCCTCCTGGAAACGTTGCCACAGGGAAGCAAGAAAGAAGTGTAAAAATCACTGAAATACTACGTTTTTATGCCACTGAAAAATGTAATCTTTGCTTTTCTTATTCTTGTCCTAGGAAATGTTATGACCCTGAAGTTTTTGACAGATGCCTCAGTGACAGCTGGTGGTTTTCAGATCAGATATATTACTATGGACATGCCTTCAAAGTCAGGTGATGGAAAGAATACAACTTYCCAAGGGAAAACAAACTTCTTATCTGGAAAATTTGGTATTATGTGAGCAGATCAGCAAAGTATAATCATTAAGAAACATATTTTAGAACACAGTTCTGATATCTGTTTCTTCAAATAAGAGACATACTCTCATTTTCTTTGTATCTTTCTGACTTCTTATTTTCTGTTTATGTAAGCTTTTTTTTTTTGATGAAGTAGATTAGGAAATAAGTTATAAAAGTTACATAAATAATAGAAGACTATTTTTAGATTACAAGGATTATATAAAATGGAATAATTCATTGTTACCAAAGATTTTTAAATTATTTTTCTATATGAACTGTACCTTTTCCTCATTTCTTGCTCTACTTGAACAATTTTTTATTTTGTGACAGAAATGTTTCTTTTTGATTTTAATTTAATTTGGTCTTCTATCCTTATCTTTCTTGATTACTATATATTTATTTTTGGATTCTTGCGTTATTTCTTTCTGTTCTCTTTTTTTAAAAAAATATTATTATTGTTGTAATTAACTGAATTCCTTGAATCCAAAAGGCCATTTGAGTAATCTCCTTTTTAAGATTCATAAATTCATCCTCTGGGTGGCCTTATAGCCACCTGTGTAACTGGCTGAAGATAGAAAGCAGCATGAGAAGCAGAGAAACAATTATATTATCATCATTTTGTTGTGAGATAAATTAAAAACTACTCAATCAAATTTGCCAGACTTTCCTCATCCAGAGAAGAGAAGCTCAAACATTTCCTTGTCTGACTTCACTTAGTAAATGGTCACATGAAAGACTCCGTAGTACTAAGAATATTGGTGAAACAAAGCATCAGGAGAAGTTCTTTACTGACTACCAGCACATGAGTTTCTAAGATACTGTCAAGATGCTGTATGTTTACACAAGTTTTAAGACTGTACTATTTTGAACTGATAAGCGTAAATCATTCTCCATATGTTTTTTACTTCAGTTTAAATTCCTCAGTGTGAAGTGTCATTAAAGCTACCTCTGTTTTAACCTTGTCTAGAGTTTCCAGTGAATGCTTTTATTTTTGTGAGAATTTTCAGATTTAAAATTGCTTTTCTTAATTTAMAAAAAATGAAATAAGTTTTGTGAGTGGTTTTCTTTGTTTRTTTGTTTTCTTTTTTTTAATACTGAARATTTTCCTGACCTCAAACCATTGGAAATCTAATRCCCATTGAGCATCTTACTGTGATTTTTTTGGTCTGGCACTTTGTGAATTCCCCAGAARGAGCTTTGAAACGGAGATTCTTGACCTAATCAATCCTATCTTTGCTTTACAGTCTTCTCGGTCATAGTGCTTTATATTGACTTCAGCTTTGAGCTTTTCTTTTTCAATTTCACTTGGAATGCGATTTTGCTTTCTGGTTCAAGCGGCAGAGTAGACAGCCCACGGCAGGATCAACATGAACTCACACACTATTTCTCTTGCGTAGCTCGTGGTGACACTGCTCTTTCTTGGCTGCTAAGTGAGCGTATGCAGGCAGTGAGGACACCCTGCCGCTGCAGAGAGGAGAGGCTTCATTCTTTGAATCAGGCACCATAGGCTGTCATGTCCTGTTGTAAACGTAGTGCTTGCTTTTTTTTTTTTTTTTCTGGGTGTAGCTTGATATTCTGCCAATAAGCCCATGGTGTTTAATATCTTCTAGCTTGGCATCTCCCTCACATTATACTTACTGAAGATGCCTGCTTATATTGCTTATATTGTTTCTATAGTCTTGATACTTGCCTAGAAACAGTACATCTGACACCTCTTCAAAAATTATACTCCTGTATAAAATGAGCAGGCTTTGTCCCTTCCCTTAATTCCCTTGTTGCTCCAAGGAAATGTCTCTTGTTTCCTGCTTTTGCAGTAGCCAGCTCTGCGTTYCTCTGTGAGGGCAGCCCTGAGGCTGGGCTCAGAGCGGCTTTCGCTGGCTCTCCCGGGGGCACCCTAGCTGCTTGCTGAGATCCACGTTGAGATTTGTGCTGGAGGCCTGTCTGAGTCGGGCTCTGATCTTCCCTCCCTGTTTGCAGGAAAGGCAGCTGATTCCGGCTGGGGCTGCCAAGGGGACAGCAGGCAGGCAGGGCGCACACRGCCTCCGCCTGCCCAAAGGCAAATTTGGGGTAAAAGTGCTGGCTTTCAGGACTGCCCTGCTTCCGAGCCAGGTTTCCAGGGTGCGATATGAACATGGTTACATTGTTGCCGGTAAATGTCACTATATTTTTTTAAGAAACAAATAATATGCATTTTAAAATAAMTGAAATATTTCTTCTGGGGAAATTTAGGTCTTTGATATATATAAAAAGTGACTGTGCTTTACACACTGCACTGTGGTTATCTACACCATACCCTTGACTTTAGTGGCCTTTCTATACTGTTCTTTTATCCTATTCAAATACACGCCAAGATACAATTTCAGAATTGCCTGATGGTGGGAAAGGATGAATCCTGCTAAGAGAATATGTTGACGTTTTTCACAATTTTGTGAACTATAAGGAGCAGTGGTAATGACAGSAAAATAGTGAAACACAGAAAATCTGACATCTGGAATTTCCTTAAAGTAGGTGCAATATTATTGATTAAATGATAAATAYCTTAGAACKTCCCAGTTGTGTTGGAGAACAGTGTCACAGCTAGAACTGCATCTGCTTTCATATACTCTCCTGTCATTCCATCTCCTCCATTCATGCTTCATCCTGATGCCAGGAAGCAAAGTTCACATTTCTGTGTTTAATGGAATCAAGCTGCATGTAAAACCGACTGGTATTTTCTAGGATTTTTAGTTCTGCCACCTGGTGGACTGGGGAGGGAAAAAAAAAAAAAAAAAAAAAAAAAAGAAAAAAGCTATTTACGTGTTCCTGTGAACGTATCTCATTAAAACCAGCACAAGCGTTTAGCAACAAGAAGCAAAAAGCCCAGAGAGGACTATTAACATTTTATTTCTGGGGTGGGCTTCCTCTGGATGCAGTTGTTACAGAAAAACTGTTCAGGAAACACCGTGGCTAGAAACGGCCCCATGTGAGCATGAGTTTAGCAGCATCATCTAGGAGTTACTTTGCAGAGCACAGACTGCAGCTAAGTGTATCCAAAGCTGCTAAAAAAGCCCTGCAGGTGATGAAGAAAGACAAAACCCCTATGGTTGCTCTAACTGCTAAGGCATATTTTTATCCTTGATAAACCATGTTTCTCTGCCTGTCAATTTGCTATCAGTAACTTGGTTGTTGTTTTTCTGCAATTTACCATGACGTGGAATAAGTTCTCTCCAGCAGGTGCTCAGGTCTCCCCACCCTTGGGCTCTGCAGAGTCCTGGCCTGTGCTATGCTGCTCATCTCCCTTCTGTGACCCCAGCCYCTCTCCCTGCCGGGGCTGCTTCTAGAGTCTTAGTCGGTGCTAAAATCCAGCATTTTTGAGCCCAGACGTAGGCATCTCGGTCACGAACGCATTCGCACCGGAGGCTCCTCTGGGAAAGACGCGAGGGGCTGAGAGGCCGCCCTGCCATGCGGGACCCGCTCGGCTCGAACGCGGCAGTGAAACCGCGGAGCCTCACRCGGTGTCCGAGCGCCCCGCGGGACATCCGCGCGCGCGGACGGACCCGTTACGGCCCTGAGGGCGGGGCCACGCCTGACCCCGCCCACAATGGGCGTTGCCTATTCCGGCCCCGCCCTCTGGGTGGTGCCGATACTAATGGACCTCGGTGTGGGGGCGGGGCCAGGCAAGGCGCGGGAAGCGATCCGTGTCTCCGCGCTCCGCTCGATAACCTCGTGGYTCGGCCGCGCGCCCCGCCTCTCGCTCGTCTCCCGCGCGCCGCCATCTTAGCCCAGGAGACGGCGCGGGGCGCGGGGGGCCTGTGGGGCGCCCCCGTCCGCCGCCCTCCCCGTCCCGCCGCCGCCATCATGAGCGCGCCCGCCGCCGCCTCCGGCCTCCTGCCCCTGCTCGAGACCCTGGAGGAGCCGGCCGCGCCGCCCGGGGACGTCACCGACGCGCTCCTCACCGTCGCCAAGTGAGCGCGGGAGCGGGGGGGGCCGCCTGAGGCGGCGGTGCCCGGGGGGGGCCCGGCCCGGCTTCGCCTCGTGCGCCCGGCCGCGGCTTCCTGCCGCAGCGAAGAACTTCAGAGTTTTGTGATCGGAACTGCAGTACTCTATTTATTTTACTTATTTTGTTTTGTAATGTGTTCTGAGTTTGTTATAGCGCTGTGTAAAAGTTTATTTGATTTTTTTACAGTAGTCGCGGGAAGTTTGCCCAAAACATTTGCCCAGTAATGGTTTCTATCAAAGGTGACAGATGAAAATCCTGATGTCGTTTATCCGCCATCCTCCAAGTAGTGAAATACCCAATGACTTCCCTCAGTATGCTTAAATAGAGAAAAAAAAAGTGTTTTATCATTTTACCATTATGGTAGACTAGTCATGTGGTGATTAGTAGCATACTCCTTCCCTTATAACCGTATTTTTAACTTTCTGAGGAAAACAGTTATTCTRTAGCCACCAGATTTAGACAAGCTCATGGGTTGCGTATGAAAAGAAATGAGCTCCAGTACCCCGTTTAACACTTATGAATGTTGCTTGTCTTCCTGCCTGCTCCTTCAAGTCGCTTGACTGGTGAGGAGGCCAAAGAATTCACAGTGGAAGTCGSAAGACACTTCTCTCGCCTGTGCAAAGCATTGAAGGTATATGCCTCCTCCTGTCATTTTTATACCACAGTTTATTTTAATGAACAAACCAAAGGGATGTTTAGGTACCTAAAGGGATTTCCTGATACCTGGCCAGACTAAGGCTTGAACTGAATTCATGCAGTGCTCATTTGAGCTAGTGACATGGTAGTAAGGATTTGTTGGCAAGTCTTCCTTCACATTATAGAAATTAGAGAAATAACTTTGAGAATCTTGGATGAGTTTATGCTCTGTTGCTCAGTCTAATCTAATATTCATGAAAAGATGCGGTGTGTTCTGCCTATCCTTAGAACACCTGGGAAAATGTGAAGTAAATCTCAAGGAATTTGGAATATGCAGATTGCTATTCTAGATGCCTTTTTTTTAAAAAAATAAGCTGTTGTAGACTTTTAATAACARTTGAGGTGTTAGGTACTAGAACATGCAAGGAAAAGAGGTAAAGATTTCTGATATTTAGCACATTTTAGTAAAGATGTAGAAATTAGTTCTAATGTCTTGAGCCCAAATTCTTTCAGCATATCTTTCAGTGGGTTATATACAAACAGAGTGGCTTAACTGTATCAGCATATTTTCTGTGAAGTGTTCTGACAGTTCTTGTCATTAAGCAGATGTGTTGGAATTAATATGGTTAATATGGTTAAAACTTCATAGCTGCTTCTGTGACTTGAGACTTTAATAACTTATTTTTTCAGGAACACATTTCTAGTCAAAACTCAGAGCTAAGTAATGCAGCATTACAGGCCTTGGGATTTTGTGTTTTTAATTCCAAGATTACATCTGAATTATCTGGTAAGCAAGCTAAAGCTTTCATATATTTGGTAATTTTAAAATATATAGCAGAACTCTTTTTTTTGTTACGATATGCTTTAGTTTCGGCCAGGTTACTGTTTCAAGTGCAACAGTAGTTTTGTCTTTAACATTAAGAAGACTGAGCAGTTGCCTAATGCCATTTTGTGCAAAAAATCATAATGTATTTCCATGCTAATTTACCGTTTCAATAGACACTTCAATAACATTCAGTCCTGTAATTTGTTTTTGTGGAATTACTGATGAAAAAAGATGCCTRCTTCCAAGTGGGAAGTAGTTGCATTTTTCTTCCTAGTTACATTTAAGTGCTTTATTTATTTTGTTCTTCCTATGATGTGATCATTTGCTGTTTGAGCTTTACTTTTTTGTAAATGCTGTGCTTTCTGCTTTTCAGCAACAGAAGTAAAAGAGCTGCTTTCAGCGGTGAATAACATTGCTCTCAAAACTTCAGACAAAAACACTCGCACTCGAGCACTTTGGGTGATCTCTAAGCAGACGTTTCCTTCTGAAATTGTTGCAAAGGAGGTAAGTCTCTTAGCTCTGTTTTTCTTTTTTCTCTGTTTCTTTCACCCATGGTTGCCARAGGAAATGAGACTTCATACAGGTTATTGGTCACTTTTCATCTAGTAACTTTTGAGCCTGAACGTGGTTTTCTGTCAAATTTGACAGGTGAGTAGAGGGCCCATTTATATGAAGTTCTTAGAAGATTTTTTTTAAGCATGGTTACCTACAGAGAAGARAGAGTTCAAAAACGTTTGCTCCCTTTGAGGGAAAACCTGCAACATGAGCTTAGCAATTGTATTAGATCACAGTGAAGCTGCATGGGAGAGAAACATTACAATGCTCTGCTTTTTTTTTTTCACATTTCTAATCTTAACTGGATCCAGGATAATCTAGTGACTGAGCACACTCGTGGCAAACCAGAGTTCACAATTCTTGCTGTTTATGGAAATACTCATTTTTGATACAGTGCTTACTGTTGTATTTCTTCCTCAGGTGTCCAGCATCATTTCTACGCTRGAAGCAATCCTTACTAAAGGAGATGTACCGTCTATGGTTGTTGAATATGAAGCACTGAATGTTGTGATACGGTATGTGCATTGCAATGTTTGGAACTTCTAGTCTTTTGAAAAACTATTGAAACAATATTAACGACTTCAAATATTTTGATGATAATTCAAAAGTCATTTGAAATATTTACTCCAAAGTATTGCAGAAGAAAAATCTACTGTATTTATTACAGTCAGTGCAATAGAGAAATTGTGTGAATTATTGTTCAGATTTTGGCCTTTTCCAAGACTCCTGAATCACTTCATCTGCAAAGTGTTGCATTAATGATAACATGACATAACTGATATTAACRCAGAAAGTAGTCAGTGTTCAGGTGAACTGTGATTGATTGCTTTAATTTTTARTGGCTTTTTAGAAATGCCAAGTTATTAGCAAAGCCTCACCCTCATGTGAGTCGGAACACAACTCACAAAGCTGTTCAAAGTTTAGCTCTACACTGCTCCATATAGTGTTATCCATGCACTGTTTAATTCCAGAATCAACATTTTAAGCTGATACTGAAGAGATTTTATCTTTATTTAGGATTAATTCTTTTTTTTAATGGGAAATGTTTTAAAGCTTAGATCTCTAATAAAGATAAATTAAGTCTTACTATAGCCCTGCCAAGGGGGAAAGAATTCTTGAAATGTATGTATCCATCTAGGAGAAACAATTACCAGTTACTGTGATAATTTGCTTATTTTCTCCCCTTCATTTTAGTGCATCAGATTTCTGTAGCAGAGAATTTGGCTGTTGCATTTTCTATTTACTTTGTATTTAGCAGCCCTTTGCATCTGAATAGTTATATATATATATTTTGCATATTGGAGTTACAGTACAGAAGTTCTCTTGATACTTTTTTGCACTCTTTTATTAACAGTTTCACATTCTATAGGATTACAAAAAAGATTCAGTTACTCTCCAAGGCAAGACTTGTACTKAAAATAAACTTTAAACTTGTACTTTTTCAAGTTGAGTGAAACCATTGGTAAGAGAGTGCTGTGCTTCAGGAGTCCCATAGGCTGATAGCAAATTTAATTGAATGATCCTTCTGCTTTCACGTTAAAGACATGAAATCTTTTCTTAAACAAAATTGTTGAGAGGCAGCAATTCTCCTTAACGTGGTGAGGCTTTTGTTAGCCATATTGATAGGGGTCTGATAGGCCTGGGCCACAGAGGACGCCTGGGAAATTCTGTCTCTTCCAGAGAGGCAACCTCTTCCTACAGGAGTTTGAATAGGTCAGGTGCTCCTGGCTCTGAAAGCCTCCTCAGCTTCAGTGTGGGGTTGTGTAAACATAATTATCTTTGTCTTGCTGTGCTCAGGCAATGAAGCAGCAAGGATATTTGACAAATTGACTTGGGGTTTGTGCAAACCTGTGCTGCTTCTAGGCTGTCTTTCTAAAGCAGGTGTATGTTGCTTTATAGTCTGTTGGACCTGGAACACATAACATGTGAAACATGTAAGGAATGGTTCATTTGCAAACTGTGGTTGCTTATTAATGACAAAGAAGTGGTTCTATGTTTCTTTCAGACTTTCAATTATTGTGCTGAGGAGGACAACTGTAAATGTCAGTTTATTGCCCTCTTGGAGGGAGACAACTGAATTTTTTTCTTTTTTTTTTTAATTTCAGCTTAGTGGAGCAAGCACCAGCTGAGATGGGAGAAGAGGCTGTACGGTGGGCAAAGCTGATCATCCCTCTGGTTGTCCACTCTGCTCACAAGGTGCAGCTCCGCGGTGCCACTGCACTGGAGATGGGCATGCCCCTGCTGCTGCAGAAACAGCAGGAGGTGGCGGCGCTCACCGAACACCTCATGACCACAGTAAGTGCAAATGTTAGGCCTCTCTCTGCTCTGAAGGCAACATCTCTGGTTATTTTATTTTATTTGTTTTTATGTATAATATAAAATCTACGTAGAGATTTTTCAAGTAGCTCTTTGCTGTCACTGTGCATTAACAGCAGCTACATGATGACAGAAGTCAGCAGTTTTGACAGAAATATGAAGATAATGGCAATGTAGTTACAGCAGCACTGGAAAACAAATAAGGTTCTGTTATGAGTCATTGATCAGTATAATCTGTGTTCTTTAAGTGACTTTTATCTGTTGATAGCCTTAACTGAGACATAGCATCATTATATTTTACTTATTACCTCTTAAAATGATTTTATTTTACCAAGCTATAACAATAGCATAATTTAGAGTGGGAGTGACCCACATCATCTATCCCAGCTTCCTGCTCAAAGTAAGGATGGTTAGATTGGGTGAGAGCCTTGTCCATTTGGSTTTTAAGCATCTGAAAGGATAGAAATCCTACGTCCTGTCTTTGGACAGCCTGCTCCAGTGCTAACCACTTCTGCTGTGTAACAAAAAGAAGGTGTGCAGGTTTGGGTGAGAGCTTCTTGTTTTTCCCCTTTTCCCCTAGTGGAATTTGCCTTTTTGAGACTTGTGACTCTCCTCCAGTCTTCTTCTCAGGTGCCTCTGAAAAGTGTCTTCTTCCTTATATCCCCGCTGTAGGTAGCGGAGGGCTTTGCATTTGCCTTTGAGTTTCTGAGGTTGCTGCCAGGGTTTTTCTCAGTCTTGCTGAGGTCCCTCTGAATAGCAGCCCTGCTCACCAGTGCTCCAACCTGCCCAGCTTGGTGCCAATGACAAACTTGCTGGGGTGCCTTCCATCCTGTCACGCAGGTCATTGATAATGTTAAACCACGTTGAGCCCATGGCGCCCAAGTCGGGTTGGTTAGCTCGTAACTCCCCAGGTCATCCCCTTGTTCTGTTTTTTTGGGAATTTGTTTGTTTTTATTTTGGTTTGAGTTTGTTTGTTTTTTCCTCCCTTGTGTTTCTGTAATTTATTTGGGGATCTTCCTGTTGCCAGCATACCTGTAGAAGTCCTTTATGTTAGCGTTCTAGCACAGACTGCTAGCTTCGCTCTGATCTACTGGTAAATGCAACATGGTGCAGAACGATATCTTTCAGATTGAGAAATAACAATAAATCCAGATTTTCCAAGAATGATGAACAAAAGCACGAGTATATTCCTTGCCAAGAATGCTTCTTTTTGTTTGTAGAAGTTAATTTCAGAACTCCAGAAATTGTTCTCTACAAAAAATGAGACTTATGTCTTGAAATTATGGCCACTATTTGTGAAACTGCTTGGAAAGGTGAGTAGAAAAGCAGCAAGTTTATTTCCCCAAAGACTGATGATTATAGATTTTGACAAAAATATCTTAACTCTGTGAACATCTTTATCTTCAGACTCTGCATCGTAGTGGAAGTTTTATTAACTCATTGCTGCAACTGGAGGAACTTGGATTTCGTAGTGGCTCACCAGTGGTAAAGAAAATAGCCTTCATTGCATGGAAGAGTCTAATAGATAACTTTGCTCTAAATCCAGGTAGATTTAAACACAAAAAGCTAACACCTAAACTGTTTTGTCTTATCATCATGTTACCTAAATGAAAGAGAATGTAATGAAAGAGAATGTATTTTTTTCTCAGTTTGGTAGTGATCAACTGTATATGCATAAATAAAACTTTTTTTTTTTTTTTTTTGGTGTTAATTGAGAACTATAGTTGGCCACTTCTGTTTTAATTTGGTCTTAGGAGAAGTGGTTAAAATTAAGACCTCAATTTTATAACAGTTGGAGCCAAATAACAATGAAGTAGAGGGGAAAAACATTATTTTGTAGATTTTATTTTGCTTTGTATTGTCTCTTTGAATAAGAGCAGTCCTTCAAGTCTTCAGTAATTTATGGTGTTGGCATTTGTGTTATGTGTCCTAGTCTGAATAACAAGAATTTCATACTACAAAAGCAGTGTGAGCAGTTTCGTGTTAATTGCAGAGGGATGTGTTTTGCTGCTGCTGAGTTTGCTGAAAGTTTCCGCTCTTTGAGCACTTCAATAAAGTTGAGCAAACTTCTCTCCAGACTTGCTTTGTTATTGATAGAAAGATTAATTTAAGTAATCTGTAAGTCTTATAAATGCTTCAGTGGTAAATTATCATTTGTGGATCCAGTGTTCTTTTAAAATCATTGTCTTATTCAGTAGCTAGTGCGCATACGCATATTATTGATTTTTTTTTTCTCTTTACTTTAAATTACTAAGCATGAGTGAATATAATTTTTCCATGTTTACATTAGTGTTCAGCAAACTTCATTTCAGTCTTGATATTCAGAATAAATACTTGCTATTTCTGAAGTCATTCTTCCTTAAAACTCTAAAAGGACCAGAAAGATTGGTGTCTACATAATGTGTTTTCGCAAGTTATTGCTCATTGTATTTTAACTTAAAATACATTAAAAAGAGACATTTAGTTTGGAAAATGTCTTTTTCTCTTTTTTTGCTATTCTTGTTCTGAAAATAATTTCTTAATTACATTGTATAAAAATCACTTTTTTTTTCTCCTTCCCTCTCCCCTCAAGATATACTGTGCAGTGCTAAAAGGCTGAAGTTGCTAATGCAGCCCCTGAGCTCTATCCACGTSAGAACAGAGGCTTTGGCACTGACAAAACTGGAGGTCTGGTGGTATTTACTTATGAGGCTGGGACCACAGTTGGCTGCAAACTTCGAACAGGTAAAGACCTGATAACAGTCATAGCATAGTCATTCAGCCTGTGTTGAGTGTGTGAAGCTAAGTCTTTTCTCTCATAACATTTTTATTTATACCTGTTCCCTTCAGTATTAAAATTGTCATAAAGGATTGAGTCAGACTTACACTTATAATATTTTAATATATTCTGTATAGGAGTATTTGAGGCAATGCTTGCAATCCTTTTAAAGTTCTGAAAGAGCCGAAAGTATATTTGCATGTGCTGTGAGCATCTGAATGAAAAATGTGTGCGCAGGATGCAGTTGTTGTAAACCTAAGTGGATTATTTAAGGACTGCTTTATCTTTTCACTGGGGAAGTATGTCCTTTGCAAAGCCTACAGTAGGCAAACATACTAAAAAGAATGCAAAATATTTAGAAAATGACATAGAGCAGTGACCCAGGCATACCTTGTACAATTTGCAATCAATCAGGCATTGCTTTGCCCTTCCAAAGGAACATCCAGTGAACAAGAAGTGTGTGATTTGAAGGGGGTCTTCCTGAAATACTATTTTTGGATTGTGCTGACTTGAAGTAACATTCAGATAATCTTTCAGGATTCGTCAGTGTCTACATGCAAACTTAATTTCTATCCTGTCCAGATAGGACAGGMCTGAGTGAAGATTTCTGTGTTCTGTTCACAATGGATTATTTTGAAGGCTTTAAGCAGTGCTTAGGTAGTTGCTTTTGATAATAGTGGTAATCACATTTGTTCTGGAAATGTGATTTGGTAGAAGATGTGATAATGTTATTAGTACTTGCAGTATAGTTGGGATGAATAAAGTATTACTATTAGGTTTTTGAATTTCATTAAATTAAATTTCACAAAGTGAGGGGAGAGGGAGTTCATTTATCTTTATAATTAAGGTACAACTAACATACTTCTACAGTGAGTTTGTCTTAATCTAGCCTTTGAATCCGAGAACAGGCTACTAAGGTGGCTGAGGGATTAGAGCATCTCACATGAGGAAACGCTGAGAAAGCTGGGACTTACTCCTGTTTTCACTGAGATTTGGTATCTTTGCAGGTTTGTGTACCGTTAATCCAGAGTACTCTAAGTCTAGATTGTTCTGCTGTGTTGCAAGGAACGCCTTCGCGTGGCCCAGCCAACCAGAGCTTGGCCTCAGCAAACGCTATACAGAAATCAGGTATCAAAACACAAGCCTCTTTACAAATATATTTTAGCAACAGGAACTATCGTATTGAAGACGTTCAGATTGAGTATTGCAGGGTTTAGAATGTTGCATGCTTATCTAAGAACTTMGAGGTGGTGTCTTAGGTTAGTTCATAGAGACTGTGGGGTCATAAGTTTACAAAATCTCACTAATCGAACTTTGCTGAAATCCAGCTTTTAATGTCCTGAATTGTCTTGCCTTTCGTGAGGGAGCTTTGAAATTCTGTTTCTGAGTTTTTGTTGGTATAGGCACTCTTTATATATGCCATTTTCAGTTCTATAGTATTTTCACATTTTGCTTGAACGARTATTGTGACCCTGTGGTCACAATACACCTCTAGTATTGGTTCTTTAAATTTATGTTAAATACTGCCGAATGAGTTACAGAACTGCCTTTCTTCACTGTATAGAGCACCCAGGAATACAGGCCTTAGGTAACTGTAGTTAGATAACTGCAGCAGAGAGAAGCTGCAAGGACACTGTATGAGTCTTCCTGATATATAAATCTTCTTGTTGTTCCTTTTAACAGAAAAGTTGGTTAATTTTAATTTTGTAACTGGCAGATTTCAAAGAAGATGTTCTGTGCATGAAGGCTCTCYCACTTATTATAGAAATGTCTAGGTTTCTAGTAGGAATACTAATAGAACTATGAGTAGTTTCTGTGGAACAGGAACTTTCATTGGGACACTTTTTAATGGAGCTGAGAGTCTAAAACTTATGGTAGGCATCTTTCGAAGCTGTGTGCATTTTCAAAATACGTGTTTATTACTGGTGTTAATCTAACTTTGGATAGGAGTTTGTACTAGATGTCTGACAGAAGTCTCTTTCAGCCTATATTATTCTGTGATTTTTTTTTTTTTTTTTTTGTGTTAACCTTGGAGTTTTGGTCAGTGAACCTTTCCTCTCCCTTGCTTCCAGATGAAGTACTGGGTAATGCAGTTTTTCAATCCTCCCTCTCCAGGTCCATACCCATTTGGAAGTCCAGCCACACCAAGGATGAACTTGAATTCTGGTACTGCAGGAATGGTGATGATTCCTTCCATTCAACTTCTGGGAATCGAGATGCTGCTTCACTTTTTGAGRGGCCCAGAAGTTTTGAATTTTGCTAAGCAAAATAAACTGGTACTGAGTTTAGGTAAATGAGTTACTTTTTGTCCAAAGTGCTTTTGTGTAATATGAAAATTACTGCTTTTTTTAGATTCGAAGATATCCATTAGTATATGAAATGCTTGTAGTATTTAAAAGGGATAATTGCCATTTTTATATTAGGAGGTGTTTTTTGSTGTATCACATGCTTAGAGTGCATGTTTGAGAATATGTCACAAATTAACACATTCTGTAAATCTTCTCACAGAGCCTCTTCAGTATCCGCTGATCAGTAGCCCATCTTTCTTTTGTAAGCACGCCAGCACACTTATAAATGCTGTTCAGGATGGCTTCATTGCTATTGGAAAAGAGGTTCCTGGTAAGAATTTAGTGATGAAAAGGGATACATGCGTATATATATTTTTATATATATATTTTTTTAATATATATAAATATATATTTTTTCCCTCTGGAGGTTAGAGAGTTAATTTACGGAGTGGGGAGCGGGAGAAAAGAACTTTTATTTGATAATATTCTGGTGCTGATATTGTTAAACTGAACTGGCCTGGCTAGGTTGGAAGGATTGAGTTGACACTTAAAGCAAAGTCTGTAGTTTAACATACCTTGTATTTTAACTTTGGTGTCTGTTCAGTATTTTATTATAAACTGAATAGAAATGTTATCTTGCAGAGTCTATGCTGAATGTTATATGGCAGGACATTAATGGATATGTAAAAACAGCTATTGAATCAGGTAAAAAATGTATTTTTATTGCTTATTGCTGACTAATTTTTTATTAAGACTCTGAAAAATATTTGTTTCATTACCTCTAACTGCTGATTTTTCAATATCTTAAGTAAATAAAAATTTTTCTTTTTGTGACTACAGCAATTTGAAAACTTTGTCTCTTAGTAAAGCTKATCTCTTCATAGGTGTATAAAGATAATTCTTTCATATTAAAAAAAAGGCTGTTGCTCAATAAAGGCTTTAAAATTGCAGAATATTCTTAGTACTGAAGTTTTCTTACACTGAAAGGTATAGCTGAAAAGCATAGTAAGAATCCAGTGCTACATATATTGCTTTAAGGAAGTAATACTTGACAGCATTTTTGAACATGTTAAATTTAAGGTTGTGCAGCAGGCCATGCTGAAGGTAGGAAGCTTTAATAAAATTTTTTTCTGGAAACTTTTTACGCTATTCTTTAGAGCAAAGACTTGGTATCTGATTCTRTAAAGTATATGGCATATGTTTATAGCCAGATATGTTTATAAAATGTCTTTTAGCTTAAAGTACATTATATTTAATGATGGTCAGAGTGACCATTACTCTGTTCTGCTGTAACCATAAATGTCTGTTGTTTTAGGAAATAAGAAAGAAAAGCAAGGGTCCGAAGTACTGACTATGTTGCTTCAGGCCTTAAAAAACACTGTTAGATCAAATTCTCTTCCTATGCAAAAAATACTGGTAAGTCAGATATGTATTTTTATCCCGTATCTTTCTGATATTCTGAATTTTGCTTGGTGACATTCTTGTATTTTATGCATCAGAACTGTCTCTCTATAAGAGCCAGCATATAGGTAGCTGTAATCAGCTTAGTGCTGATTGTGAACTTCCTAGAATGTGAAGAGTTTTTTTAGCTTTATCAGCAGTGTTACGTTTTTGCTAGTATTTTGTACTGCCAAAAATAYCTTCCCTAAGCTTCTAAGCATTTAAATGTTTCTTTCTTTTCCCATCCTTAGTCCCTCATTGACATYACTGTTAAGGAGTTGCCCCCAAAAGTCTTGGGATCACCAGCTTATCAGATTGCTGATATGGATCTATTAAATGTAAGTGTGACTTTGTTCCAGATCTATCTTTATTAATGGTTAAAGGCATTAAGAAGTCTGTGTGCACAAATGTACAGAGTACAAAGCGCTATAACTCTTAACCTTTTAAAAAGAAACTTTTCTAGTTCATCTGTAGTATAACTGGCATTCTGCTAAAGAGCCAGGGTTTTCAGTTTTTATTTTGAAGTATTAYGACTGGCGGTTTCCTATGGTTTGCTTCTAATGGTTACAGATTTCTGGCATGTAGTTATATGTAAAGATCACAGAATCCCAGAATTACAGATTGGTTGAGATTGGAAGGGACCTCTAGAGATCATCTAGTCYGACCCCTGCTCCAGCAGGGACACCCAGAGCACAGGGTGGCATCCAGGTGRGTTTGGAAGATCTCCAGAGAAGGRSACTCCACAGCCTCTCTGGGCAGCCTGTSCCAGGGCTCTGTCACCCTCACAGCAAAGAAGTGCTTCCTCACATGGAGATGGAACTTGCTGTATTTTAATTTGTACTCATCACCCCTTGTCCCGTCACTGGCCACCACCGAGAAGAGTTTGGCCCCATCTTCTTTACATTCTCCCCTCAAGTATTTATACATGTTTATCAGATTCCTTTTCAATCTTCTCCAGGCTAAACAGGCCCAGGTTGTTTAGTCTTTCTTCATTTGATAGACGCTCCAGTCCCTTAAGATAATTACATGTTTAAGTGAATTGATCTTTTCATTTGTTCAAAGTATAGACTCTTTTGACCTCTTACATTTCTTTTACAAGGGAACTCCAGCTTTGTTCTTAATTCAGCTGCCTTTCCATAATAACCTYTTGGAGCAATGTGTAACAGATGAGAGGTATGTGCACTACAGTAAAGGTTGCTGTGGGTTTTGTTTGCTTTCTAAGCATGCTTCCCATAGTTTAAGACTTTATTGAAGCTTCTGTCTGACTTCAACTCAAAAGAGAAAACAAAAAAACCCTTACCTATGTAACTCTCCCCTAGGTTCTTCATAATCCTAGAAACCCTTGTGGGCTGTGTTTTGTCTGGTCCTACATCYCCACTGGCTTTCAGTGAATCAGTGTTGTGCATTATTAATCAGAGTGCAAAGCAGGTGGAGAACAAGGAGCATCTCTGGAGAATGTGGAGTGTTGTTGTTAATCCGCTCACCGAATGGATTAATCGGGTATGGTGTTGGTGTTTTGTCCCCTTCCCCTTGTACCTCTATGTGCATAGAACGTTGGGATTTTTTCCTCTTTAAAGATTTCAGATGAGCCTATACATAAGATTTGAGCCTTCAGTGTAGCCTGGTTGTTTAGAAGGATGGAGACTAGCCCTTCAGGACCTCTTAGCCTTTAAATAATAAGCTTACTTGCTCTTTGTGTGCTGAGTTGCAAGGTTTAAATTGTTATTAGGACTGCCTGTTCTAGTAATGAAAACCCTARTAAAAGCCATGTAAATGACAATATTCAACCAGTTTTGCAGACTGCTTGCAAGAAATACACTGACTTTAATGTAGGAATTGTCAAGCTTATCACCTAAAAAAAATCTTTGGAGATCTGAAGGATGTTATTTTTAGGTGCTTTAAATAGGTTGCTAGCATCATTTACTGCAACTGAACTAAATAAAAAATAATTTTAAATTCTAACTCTGTTTTTTCCTCTGGAGTTAAGGAACTGTTTTGGAATTAAAAAGTAGTGCTTCCCCTTCCTCCATCCTCCCCTAATTATTCATACCTTCTACGAACTGCAAATCTAGAAACACTGTAAGTTAAATAAAACTTAGGCAAGGTTTATGTACAAAATGTTGCATTTAGAACAGTCTTATCTGAATTTTGCAGTTTGCTAATGCAGAGTAAACTTACTATTGCAGACCAATGAAGTAAACCAGGGAGATGCGCTGGAACACAACTTCAGTGCTGTCTATAGTGCGTTGTTGCTACCTGTATTCCATATCTTCCCAGTTCCAGAGTTTCCACAGGTAACAGAATTGCTGACACTGAAAACAATGGGCTTTAGGGGTGCTATCTTATAATATCAGGGTAGAGTTTAATTTATCCGTTAGTGTGTATGTGCGTACCACATATATTTATGTGTGTATATAGGTACACATAGGTATATGTATATGGTTTTAAGGTTGGAATTCTCAAGTTTTATAGATTTTACAGAAGAAACTTAAAAAATATATTTTTATGCACATTGTTATTTATAAACCTTTTTTTCTATTTTAAAGCCAACGATGAAGTCCCTGTTGCACACTTGGTCAGACCTGTATAGAGCRTTTGCTCGCTGTGCTGCTTTAGTTGCCACAGCAGAAGAAAACGTATGCTGTGAAGAACTTTGTGCAAAAATAATATCTGGGCTAGAAGGTGAAATTCCAGTAGTGAGTATAAACCAGTGATACCAAACTATATAATTGTTTCAGCAAATATATTTTGAACTAGGTACATGTACAAGAACATATTGAAAAATTTTATATAACATTTTCTGTAACTTAAAAATTGGCGGTGGGAAGGACTGAAATAAAGCAGCAAGAAAATTCTTTGTAAATTGTCTGAATTAATGAGTTGATCAAAAAAATGATTGATAGAAGAGAGTAATAGTAATTATAATGCATTATGATTAGAATAAGCTAAGCAGATCTTGTATTTGGCTTCTACATATTTAAGTAATACTTGTTTAATGAATGTCATCATAAATATAATTTAATAGTTGAAGTGAACGTATGATGCAACTTAAGGTCAAATTAGTCAATACAAAAAAAGATGCCTTCATTGGGAAGGGGAGTGGAGTAGCATCATAGCATTTGAAGAACATAGTTTGCTGTATTCCTTAARGGGAGAAGGAGGGAGGGAAGAGGGAGGATACTGTGAAAAGAAAAATGAAGAAAAAACTAAGAAAAGTGGAATCTGAAAACAGAGGATTACATCATTGCAGCTACTTTTAGATACTGCTGTATGCGGTATACTAATCCTGATGATAAAGTTCTATTTTTCAGAAATAAATTGTTATTTACTAAGGCAAACTAGAATTTAAGAGCTTCAGTATGTAAGTTACATTGAAACTAGACTTTTCTAGCCTTTTTTTTAAAAGCAAGCAAAACTACTTGCTTGGAATTAAAGACAAAAAAATGCTTGACATTTGTCTCTTCATCTATGCTAGAAACTGCTTGCTGAGTAACTCATAATGAAAATTTTGCGGTTAATGCTAAGGCCATTTTTTTTTTTTTTTTAAAAAGATTTTATATAGTAAATGAAATCAAACACTCACTGAAATTTGATGGCATGTTCTGCTAGACAGCTAGTACCTCAAACCTTTATATTTTTGATACATCTTCTTAAATCTAATATCTGCCTATTACTCCTTTGCCTCTTTAGAATTAGGTGTTTTTGCATCTAGTTCCTCTACAGAGGGAAGGCTGAATATCCATCGTATGCAAATATGCTTATTTTAAATCCTAAACCTGATTATGCAGTCAAATTTCATCCATTTCCCTACTTAAAAAATTTAAAGCTTTTGCGTTGCTGACCTCAATGACCAACACATCTTGGTGTTTTTGTTTTTGTTTTGTGTGTATGTGTTTTTTCCCTCTTTTGTCACTATTACTGATAAAAAGTTTTGCTAATGACTTCTGTTCTTACTCAGGTCTCTTCAGTGACAGAGGGTCTCACTCATGTTATATCAGTCATGGTGGATTGCATCAACTTTGCACCATATGGTACTAAATATCAGCCAAAAATTAGATGTAAGAAGATATTTCAGTATTGCACTTTTATCTTTTTTATTTTATTTTCCTGGGTTGTTTCAAAGTTGGAATTTTTGTATGTTCGGAAGTGGTGACAGTAAAATATCAGCTGCCCATCTGATAATGCATATTAGATGAATACTGAAGAGGTGACAAAAATGTTCTTAAAATATTATCCAGTGTGTTTGGTATTTGTTCTTAATTGCTGAGCCATCAAATAGTTATTCAGTTTAGCTTGGCAAAATACAGCACATGTGGAGTTCATGTGAACATTGGGACTGTGATCCTTGCTAGTTCACTCTAGACTATAGCTGTTTTAGTTTGAGGATGTACTTGATGTTTCRATTATAATTTCTTTCTTTTTTTAACCCATGAAATCTGCCTCTTGTTTTATTTAAACACACTTGGAAGTAACAGTGCTTGATCTTAAATGATAATCTATGAATGATCTAAAATCAATGTTAAGCTCTTTAATATTACAACTGAA
Source organism: Eudromia elegans (assembly GCA_003342815.1). NCBI lineage: Eukaryota > Metazoa > Chordata > Aves > Tinamiformes > Tinamidae > Eudromia > Eudromia elegans. The sequence continues at coordinate 69,491 of PTEX01000146.1, read as the reverse complement.
AGGCTACTGTTGATGAAGCTGCTTTACAAATTTTGAAGAAAATATTTACAAAGTAGCTGCAATTCAGTTTTATAAAACTGAAGGTTTGTGGGGTTTTTGTTTGTTTATTTTTAATTTCTCTGACCCATTTGAATATTAGGATAGCTGGACTACTGAAAGAATGAAATGCTTTATTGAAAGCCTTATTGAGGAAAACCGTGATGAAACCTTTTCATTCTGACTTTCCCATTCCCTCCCTATCTTGGTTTTAAAATTTATGCCTGTTGGTTAGTATCCTGTACTGAGGTTGCCAGTTTTTGCATGTAGAGATTAATGATCCTTAAAAGGATAATTATTTGCATGACTTACCATAAGTATAAATCCAAAGGAATTGGAATCGTATCTGTAGTGATATTGAAAAGTAATGCATTAACGTAAGCCTTCCGTTAAGTCTATGTGTTAAACTATTTTTTTAGAGGTCCAGTTTAGGAATCAAAGTTCAGTTTCCCCTGTAAGGAGGGAGAAAAAAGTTTTGATATATTTAGCTGTAATATATGTAACTTAGAAATTTTAAAGCATGGAGAAAAATAGAGTGAAAAAAACTTTTAAAAGGTCTTTTCCTTTAGCTCCACAGACACCTACAGACTGGTCTAAGAAGAAGAAGGAACCGCTTGGAAAGCTTGCCCCTCTATTCAAAATCCTGGTGACGCTGGCAAACTCTTTCCATGTGCTCAGTTCCAAAGAAATCTGCTCAGAAACACTGATATCTGTCGGTCCTTCAATTATTGCTATTCTTCACAATATCATCAGCCACATTTCATTGCCTTCAGTGATTGGGACTATGTTTGAAATGTTTTCAAAACCTCTGGCAATGTTTTATGAAAAAACCAAGTGAGTATTTTAAAACTGGAAAACTGGATTTGTTGTATTGCTACTTGTTGGTGTAACTTCGTGTAGCCTGTAATACTAAACTTTTGCCTCTTGCTGGATTTCTTTTAGAGCGGAGAGTATTTTGCTTATTCTGAACCTAGCTAGGAGGCACCTTTTCTGTACAGCACCCAGACACCGCAAACAGAGCGTATCTGCCTGGGAGGGTCGCTGATAACCTGCTGCTTTCTGTAGTGGCTCTGTATAAACCAGCATGCCGGGGTTGTGTGCACAATAGTACACAGATTTGATGTTTTAAATTGCCATCTCTTTGGTGATAATAACATTATCTCCACTTAATTATTTGTAAACTGAAAATTTCAGTCCTGATGTTTCATTTCATTAGAAATGGCCACTGGAAATAATAATTAGAAGCCACACATAGGTATTTACAAAACACTGATCTCACGTTTTTCAAGATTGCGTGTGTAGGACTATGTTTACATGAAATCAGTTTAGGTGCTGCTTCCAGCTCTGTGTGCAGATGTTAATGGGACCTGGGAATCCTGGTAGGAAAAGAGAGAAGAGCAATACAATGAAGGTAGAAGTTACTTTATCAAAAAACTTTTTTGTTTGCTTGCTTGTTTGTTGTTTTTTTGGTTTTTGCCATTAAGTTTTTTAAAAAAATATTTATGGTATGCAGGTGTCTGGTGCTAAAGGGTAGGCTCAGCTGAATRTCTTTATACCAGGAGGTTTATAACCCTCTAGGGAGGGGGGTTGTTACCCAACATACCCACATTGTGTATTTGTCAAGGTGTGTATTCAGACTTGTGTGCAGTGTTTGAGTGTGTGTTTTTAATATCCCTGTTGGGGATAGATGAGACAGCAGAATATTTCATAACTTCTTTTTGTTTTGACAGGCTTGCTGATGTCCCTAGAGCTTACAATAATCTTAACAACAAGGTAAATTTCCTGGAGAAATAGCTAGAGGGAGGGGGAATGTGGCAGTTCAGGGGAGATTTTTCTTGCCTTTCATCCTGTATTCTAAACAGAATTATAGCGAAGGTAGAGAATTACTTTTTAAACTATCTCCATTTTCCTGAAAAGATGGCTACTTTGATTAGCTTAGATATTAAACACAAGTATATCCTATTTATTTGGAGTGAGATTCTTTCCGTGGCATGGTGTTCAGACTTGTTTATGCAAGCCATGATATCCTATAGGGTGACAATTCTTTCTGTATTTAGGAAGCTTTTTTCAGTAGTAAATATGTGCAACATCAGAATGAAAGACTAAAAATACTGCTTTTCCCCTCCCTCAGCTTGAAAAATTACTGGCCGAGATCATCCTGTGTTTACAGTCTCACTGCACTGGCTCTTTTGACAGTGAGCTGCTGAAGCAGCTTTCTCCATTGCTGTGCACACTGTTTCAGCACAAGAGCAAGCAGATACGCAACCAATGTGCCCACTTCTGGAACGCAACGTTTGCTAAGACTACATCATTAACATACCCCGAAGAATTAAAGTAAGATTTTTTTCTGTATATGTTGTGTTTGTCCTGGGCTGTTTAAAAAAAAAAAAAAAAAAAAAGATACAGTCAGTGCAATTTTAAGCAGATTTTGATTGCAAGAACTACACTTGGTCAGTATATGTATGTGGAAGTATATGGTGGTATATTTGAGTTGAAAGCATCTTCATTCTTGAAGTTAACTGTACAGTGACTTAAATATATAATTTTATCCTCAGATGCTTAGAAGAATGTCTTGGAATTATTAAAATATGCCTGGAAATCCATGTATAGGGTTACCTGACAGTTAAAGCCCTGAATTGTAACACAAGCGAGGGAGATCTTAAGTTACAGTTGAGTGATTTGATGTTGTTCTGTTCGCCATATAAATTTTTGTTACTGTGAGGGCTGGTGTGTCTGCTGGTTCTGCTACGTGGTTCTCCCCCACTGAGTCTAAGCTCTTTTGTCACACAGGGCTGTGCTAACTCAAGCCAAGCAGAAAATGCCACTTCTTCTGCCTGGCTTTGAAAGCGTTGAGATAGCAGAGGAGTGCAGTGGCCCCTTCTCTGATGCTGTAAGTATATCGTTGATCCGCGTGAGTTTTCAGTTGTGTATAATGGGTGGAAATGTTCAGAAGTTTCCTGGGATGCCAGGAATTCTGTTTCGGGGAGTTTGGTTTTGTTTTTTTCTCCCCACAATTGGCTTGTGCTTGGTTTGTGTTTGAAGTGGGAAGCTGAGCTGAACAAGCCCTGACAAGAGGCTGAGCTGACTCTTAATACTGCAGTTTACTACCAGCTTGTTCAAAAACTTTTAGGATGTTCTCTACATAATAGGGGTTGGGAAAGATGAACACGTCTTGGGATGGGTTGATGAAACTCAAATTCATTTTCTTCCTAGCAACACATTTAGTTTATTTTTATTTTAATAGATGGAAAATTCACAGTGGGATGCAAAGATAAGTGGAATGGAGGTAAAGTCATCTCGAAAGCGAGATTCTCTGTTGGCACAGACAAGTGAATTAAAAAACGAAATAAAAGACAAGACCAGTAATGTTCAAGTAACATCCGCAAAGGTAAGATATTTATGAATAATGAATCACATCTATATTTTTTCTGAAGTTGAATATTTAATACTGATTGGAATTCTTAAGGTGTGGAATCCTCTCATTTCTTCTATATTCAATCTTTTCTTTCAAATTTAAGCTCTATTTAAGCTCTGTTCATGTACATTCTGTTATTGTGTAGTAATTTTGGAGACTACTGAGGTTTGAGGGGCTATAGAAGACTGCAATGAGATGCACAATTCTTGACAAGCTCTGGTGTTGGGGTGGATCTTCAGTTTTGGTAGGGCAGTACCACATACTCAGAGTTTAGTTTGGGTAATACTGTCAACTCAGAAACTCTGATACTAGAGAGAGAAGGGCAGAATTCCTTCTCTCTTGTTATCTGCAAGATAACAAAACACAGAGTCTGAATCTTTCGAATCAGTTCAGTGAAGAAATTCTTTTTTCAGTCAGTTGTAATTGGCCTTTAGACTGTCAACATCAGTTGACCTTACGGTACTGTCTGAATGCTGCTGCTCCTCTGCGTTGGTGTTTGAGTCAGTGCATCCCCATCCTGCTAATACTGAGCACCTCCCTCCTGGAGGGTTGCAAATGGGCACCTTGTGTCCTGGGTGTGATCATGGTGTCAGTGCTCACTGCTCCTCACCTTTACATGATGCCATTGCAGAGGAGCCAAGTTCTTCAGTGGCATTAGAGCCACGCACTGCGGCCCTGTGCTGTGGCTGGTGCTTCTGCTTGCCTGTGCTCAGCAATGTGTCTGCAGATGCATAAAGCAGCGGTGATCATGGTCCTCAAACAGCCACTGCTCCTGCATTCCCTCCTGAATCTGGACCTGAAAGCTTTTGGAACAGATAAATCTACCCAAGTAGAGGAAACTTGGGAAGATCTATTGAGGGATGTTCACATTTTTTCTGTCCTTTTAGTGGGGTAGAGACAGGAAATAAAGAATGGTGACACTTCAGCTGTCCAAATGGGGTGATGCAGTGGTGCTTGTTCTTGTCATCCTTTGCTGATCACAGACACATGTGTGTGTATATATATATATGTATGTGTGTGTGTGTATATATGTGTGTATATATTTCTTTTTAATTTTTAAATGGGAATATCTTGTCATGTACTTAAGAAATCATTGATTAATTAAACAACACTAAATATTAGTCATCCTGAATATCAAGGTGACCTCACCTGTTAAGGACTTTAAATTTCAAGAAACTAAAGGAAGTGGAGAAGCTTTTGTGTTCATACAAGGGCAGAGAGTAAGGGTTGCAGAGCCTCCCCCGTGGGTGGTGGGGAAAAGAAATGGTCATAACATAAACCAGGACTTACAGGGGGATTTCTGCTGGCTAATGCTGAAAGATCCACAGTTATTTATTTGAGAGCTCTTTAGGGTGGATGCAACCTGAACTGGGGAGGCTCTGTTACCTGCACCTGAATCTTATTTCTAATACAACTTTTTTGCTTTTCACAGCTGAAACTAGAATTTTCATCTATGAAGAATAAAAATGAAATAGTTTTGGAAGAGGAGAAATCTGCTGATTTTGTGTTTATTCCTCCAGAAACTAAAGCAAGAATATTGACAGAACATCAGAAAGAAGTGCTTAGGTCAAAGAGGTCTGTAATCTATCCTCTTTAAGTTTACTGTGAAATGCCCTTGTTTGATGGGTGTATCAAATGCACATAACTTAATTCCTCTATCTCAAGCTACTATAAGCAATTATATGTTTCACTCTTCCTTGCAATCTAGAACTTAATATTACAAAGTTCCCTGTTTTGCTGCACTGAAAGCAACCAAATTGTTTTGTCATCTACCTTATTTTGGTCACTTATGTATTATGTATGTATACACAGACGTATGTCTGATCTGCCCTTTGCACTTTTATTCCATCACTCTTGTTTGGAAAATAAAATAGAAGCTGACGCTTTTTTTAAATAACTGATATAAACTTTTTTCTTCTCTTCCCCCCCCCCCCCCCCTTTCTCTTCAGATCTGATATTCCTGCAATGTACAACAATTTGGACACTTCACAAGATACTACTTTATTTTCTCAGTATACTCAGAGCCAGGAAGAGTCTTTGTAAGTAAAGGTGGCATTGAAAGTGTCCCTCCTTTTCTTCTCTTTTTTTCTCTTTTCTTTCGCTTCTCTCAGCACATCTAATTTAATTAACTTTTGTTTTAGAGAAAAGACTTCTTTAAGAGACAATACAAAAGAAGATATGGAAAAGAAACCTCAGGTAATTTCTTWTTATCAAATATTATGGAATCAGAAGCATAACCACATGAGTGGTACTTTCTTCAAATTAGCAGTTCTGGTAATGGGTAGGAAGGCTCTAAACTGGCTAGGATAAGTCGTCTGTGCTTTCTGAGTTGGATTGGTAGCTCTTCAAGCAAATACACAAAAGTAGCAGTTCACAGGAATCTTTTTTTCCTTCCTGTTGAGTAACTCTGAGATATTCTCAGCAGGTTCATCAATAAGCAGTGTTGCCCTCAAGTTTTGAGGTTATCTTCCTTTGCATTTCCTGTCTTTTCTTCATATTTGAATAATCTTGATATGGTCAACATCAGTTGAAGAAGCACTGTCTGTACTCGAGTGCCAAAAAAAAAGTAAAATATGGCAACTTTTAATGAAAAATATTTTGACTGTAGGTTTGTTAAAATCCCTTAAAAACACTTTACTGGAGTATTTCTGTATCAAAATTACAGTGCTCTGCTGTCCTTCCTTTTGGACAGGAAGAAGATGCAAAGCGTGAAGGCGGCGTGGATGACCCAGATGTAGTCATGGAGGACTGCGAATCCGATCGTGCTCCCGACAGTGCTGCCTGTGTGAAAGATAGCTCCCTTTCCCCTCCAGGGGAGAGCCCTGCCCCCAAAGGCGAGGGGGAGTTAAAGGATGCGGCCGACACGGCTCTGAAGGAGCCATCGTTTGGAGAGGAACTGGAGAAAAGTGCTGTAGAAGCAGCTGCAAATGAGGCCTTGRTATCAGGAAGAGAAAACGCCTCGAACATCAGCAGTAGTTCGGCTTCCAGTGATGTGATTTCCGGGACGCCCCAGCCCACCAGCCGGCGGCAGTCGTTCATTACGCTGGAAAAATTTGATAGTTCAGAGAACAGACCCTTCAGTGTTTCAGCCTTAAGCAGTTTGCTGGAAGTTCCTGGAAATGCTTCTGGCTCAGAGAAAAAAGAAAATACAAATAAATCCAAGGTTGATGCTAAAGTGGAAAAGTGTGGTGAAGAGAGCAAAAATGCTTCGAAACCTGAATCTGAGGAAATAGTCACTGCAATACGAAGGCTGACTCGCAGGCAGAGCAAAACTGAGCAGCAAGGAAATAAGCAACCTAAATTGTTAACTAGAGCAGACAAAGATAAGAGTACGCAAGAGTCTTTTGGTCCCACCAACACAGAAAGTAATCCCGAGCTCGCAGAAGACACAGAGCATGTTCTGCTCACTCAGTCTCAAGCTCTCCGTCCTACCGATGCAGAAATTAAAAAAGTTGAAGATACCATAGCAGAAATGGAAAAGGTCAGGGCATTAGATGCAGACTCTAAAGAAAATAAACCCCCGGAGAGTGCTGCATCATGTGAGCAGGTACCAGGTGTTGAGAATCCGGTTCCACATGTGTCTCCCAGTCCAAAAGTGCTCCGGCGGTCTGCAAGACGACGCTCAGAGCCCCCAGAAAGTGCAGCGGGGAGTCAAGACAAGGAAAACAGCCACCAAAAGAAAGACAAGCGTAAAGATGATGAAAAATCTGCACAAAAGAAGGTGCCACAGATGAAAGACGATGTGTCCCAAAAGCAGAAAGCAGTAGAAACGGGAAATAAAACAGAAGGCAATCCACCCGAGAGAGCTGCTGCAGAAGACTCCAGCTCCAGGGAGTCTCAGGCTCCAAGGGATCCCAACGAGGAAGAGAACAGAGGCGCCAGGAGGCCCGAAGATGGTTTGAAGGCTGACGTGGAAGGTCCGGACCCCAGTTTGGATGCCGTGGGTCAGAAGGTGGTGAAGGAGCGCCCCCGGTACCACACCAGAAGAGCCTCACAGGGGCTGCTCTCCAGCATAGAGAACTCGGAGTCCGAGAGCTGTGAGGCCAAGGAGGAAAACACAAGGAAGAAAAGATCAGGAAAAGGGAAAAATGATTCTCTTGAAGTTAAATTGAAAGAACAGAGGCCAGAAGACCACAGCCATGAGGTGTCTTCTCAGGAAACCGAAWCTAGGGATGGACCGGATGTCAACAGCAGCGAGCTAAGCTGCGAAGTCAGCACGGACTCTGTCCCCCCATCTGAGCCTGGCCAGCCGAGAAACCAAGCAACTCCCCCAGACCCTGGTGAGGCCCYGGGCCCTGCCAGCTCGGAGGTCCCCCCTGATGCACAGGACGCGGGTGTGGAACAGAGCAGAACTGAGATGTTGACTGAGTCTCCCAGCAACCCGTGTGTGTCTGACGGAGTTTTGAAAGCGGAGGAGGAAAATAAATATGTTGTGAAGCRGAAGAACACCGAGGACACGAGCTCCAGTGTTCTGAGTGACCGCGTAGCGGGAGCACACGCTTCAGCTAACAGTTCTTCCTCTTCACAAAGGCTTGAGTGCCGGCACAAGCGGAGCAAGAGGACGCGAAGAGCGAGGAGCTGCGACTGCTGTGTAAAGGCAAAGCAGCAGCACCTGAAGTCATTAACTGAAATAAAAATTGAGATTGATCAGGAGCCGAGCGAGCCCCAAACAACCCCTGTTCGGGCAGCCGTAAATGCATCGGAGATGTCTGGAGATTCCAACTTGGAAGAGAGCTTGTCCATGGCACCGTGYGCCATGAGCACCCCGGTGCTTCCCAGCAGGGACTCTGGCGCTCCCAACTCGCAGGGAGAGACAGAGCCCAACGGGAGTGTGCAGGGGAGTCGTGCGGCAGCGCAGGAGGCTCTGGGGAGCGACGCGGCACGCACGGGCAGTGATCCTGTGGTGGAGGCAGAAGGGCCTCCTGAGGAGAGGGACACGATGGAAACGTGTCCTGCAGAGCACGTGGCAGCGGCTGGGCCCACGCACGGCGCGCCGGCGGAYGAGGAGGAGAGTCGGAGCGCGCGGTCGGAGGAGGCGCCCGAGACACTGGCTGCTGCTGGCCAAGCCGCGGAGGAGGAGGGACACAGGCACGAGCAGGAAGCCCATCGGGATCACAAAGATGAAGTTAATGTGGGAGGACCTTACGATTTCCAAGATGGGGAGGTGAAGGAGGAATTGATAGAAACTGAAATTCGAGTGCCTGAAAATGTAGCCTTAGATAAAGAAGGTGCAGAAGGAGACAACAGTGCGGACTCACCTGAAAAGCCAAAAGATCTTGATCCTTTAGTTTTAGTTAATGACAGCCCTACCGGTGTGCAGACACGCTGTATCTGGTCTCCTTCAGCTTCTCCCTCCACCAGTATTTTGAAGAGAGGTGTAAAAAGAAATCAGGATGACGACTCCTTGTCACCTGCCAATAAGGTACTGGAACATGTCGGAATGTYGCTCTGCGTAGTAACGGGTGTATGTGATTTGGGATGTAACGTGGGTGCTGAGCGTTTGTCTTTCACTTTAATTGATCCTATGCTAAAAGTGAAGTCCCACAGATCATTTTGTCTGCACAAGCCCTGGCAGGCCTGTGTTACTGSCGAGGGAGGCAGGAGGGACAGACTCTGTGCGTGGGTTGCGTGGGAGCAAACCCTTCGGAACGCCCCGCGGGGCTCTGGGCCCGGCCTTTCGAGAGCTCCTGCCACGGGGCACCGCGCGCTCCCCCGGCAGCGAGAAGGTCGTTGTTTCTGCCCTTGGGTGCAGTGCGTTCAGGGTCACTCAAGAACTTGGACTGAGGTTTGGGGTTCATTTCACCTGAGGGTTGCTGGTTTGAGTTCACACTGTAACTTAACCACAAAAATTCCTTCTCTCTGAAAGCAGATTCGTCGAGTTTCTTTTGCAAATCCAATTTATCAGGAAGGTCTGGCAGATGACATAGACAGGAGAAGTCCCGTCGTTAGATCCCATTCTTCCAATGGTTCCCCGTCTTCACGGAGTCTTAAAATTTTATCTAGCATTCAGGCTAAGGTAAAGTGCATCTCGAGTGTTCTGTATCTCACAACCCCTCGGTTTCCCTTTTGCAATAGGCATAAAGCTGTAGGCAGCCCGCTGTGTGTCCGTAGCAATAGACAACGAGTCTAAGAAATATTGCTACAGGTTCAGTCTGTTGAGTGAGATGTCTTTAAAAAGAAAAATGCTCTGAGATTAGGGTAGCTAGAATCTTGCAATCAACTGAATTCCTGCGWTCCTGAGAGATTTTTTTCCTCTTTTTCTACCCAGCATATTACCACTCCAACCAAAGGATTTCTGTCCCCAGGATCCCGTAACCCTAAATTTAAGAGCTCAAAGAAGTGTTTAGTAAGAAGTGCTTTGGTTCATGTATATATTCTATTTTTTTCTGTATTTGGTTGGGTGATAGGTACTTTAATAATTTTTCTGTATTTTTCAAGATCACTGAAATGTCCAAAGAATCGCTGCCTTGCTTAACAGAACGTGTGTATCCTGCMTTAGTTGGTTGTAAAGCACCAGTTGATATAATCCTACCTCAGATTACATCAAATATATGGTGAGTGGATTAGTGCTGCTGAAGATTATATTTTAATAGAAATTGTCATGTTGAAGCTACAAAAGTATTTTTTTTTCTCAAGGTGTGATGACTTATGGAGACTTTTTTAAAAGGGGGGAGTGGAGGGACTAAACTGCTGATACTGGACACTTGTTCTTGTCGAGCTGTTCACAGCTCGTCCCTGGGCTCGCGGGGAGCAGTGCCCAGGACATAGGAGGGAGAGGCTGATCTGAAGGATCCGTGGTGAGAGTAGGGCCCTGCAGAGGAAGGGGRTGCTCAGAAAACGGCTGTTCGGATTCGCAAAAGGTCACACGAAACTGTGCTTGGTTCCTGTACCCCTGGGCATAACCCTGCTCCTGGCCTTCCATACGCTCGGACTGCACCTTTTCTGAGCATCCCTCTTCCTGTCGGTACTCCCGGCAAGGGCAGGTACTCCCTGGTGGTAAATGGAACATCCCGGTAACGGATGTGGAACCAGACGTTGCAGCCTTGCAGGGGGAGACAGTTGAGGCGGCCGCCCTGGTGCGTCCAGCTGCACCTGGTCAACCACGCTGGAGCCCGAGGGCACCGTCCGCTGGCTGGAGGGCGGGTTGCAGCGAGAGGTACCCCGGCACCGACAAGAGTGTCCTCTCCCGTGTGGTTTTCCTCTCATTTGTCTCTCTATTAATTGGTCTGTATGTTAATTGAAGTAAGACTTCTTCTGTCCCCTCATCCCCAGAAGAAGGGACATGGATTCTAGCACAATAAATAGTAGCTTTTTATAACATTTTTTTTTTTTCCCTGTTCTGCAGTGCAAGAGGTTTGGGGCAGCTCATTCGAGCCAAGAATATTAAGACAGTGGGTGATCTGAGTACTCTGACGGCCTCGGAAATCAAAACTCTTCCTATCCGTTCCCCTAAAGTCTCCAACGTTAAAAAAGCTCTGAAAGGATATCACGAACAGCAGGTAAAGTTCAGGGTTAGTCCTTGAAAAGCCGTACCGACAGCCTGATAACTGCTGTATCTGTCATAAGGAATATATTCCTTAAACTTTTGGAAACATAATGTCCATCTAGTCAAATTGGAATTAAGTGATCTGTACCTCAACTGTCAGTGTTGTTAACAGGACGTAATGACTGTATTAAGGGCTTAAAAGCCGCSCACTGTGCAATTTCAGTGTGCTTTGGGGGGATTTTTCCCCTGGTTAAACTGTCTCTCTTGCTCTCTGCCAAATAAATCTTCAGGTGAAGTCTCGAGGGCTTGAGGAAATAGCAGCGCTGGAAGACCCAGAGAAGCCGGTAACCAGCATGGAGGATAAACCCCTTTCTGTGGATGAAGAAAAACTTGCAACAGGTAACTAAGCAAGCACGATGCCCAAGCCGGGGGGACGGGTGGTGGTGCCGGTACCTGAGGGGAGCCAGCCCTTCTGCTGTCACCGATCAGGGTCCCGCAGTACGGCCGGGGGGACGCGGGTCCCTCGGGGTAGGAAGTGGAGCCGGTAGTTCGAGGTGCCTTTGGCAGCTGCTCCCTCATCGCGTGTGTGCAGAGCTTGAGCACGTGGCTTTGTGGGGAAGGAGCCTGTAGCCTTCCAGCTGCAGCCGCCCTGGGAAGCCCTGCTCACCCCGTCCGCGGTCCTCCCTCCTCTGCCCTCCAGATCTGGTGGACCCAGCGGCGCTGAACGCGAGCGGCCGCCCCAYGGGGGATCTCCCGAGCCAGGTGGAGGCGCTGGCCGCGCAGCTGAGCGCCGCCGACCTCCACAGCTACCCGGGCAGCCAGCTCTTCGCCATGCAGGAGAAGCTCGTGGCCATGACAAACTGTATCATGAAAAACCTGCAGGCCCGCTGGAAATCGCCACCCCATGACAGTTTTGAGTAGCTGTTCATAATTTCTAAGCAAGGAGGACTTGGTTACAATGATTTTTTTTCTGAAAACCTGCTTTTCGTGTTTGAATTGCTCCATAAATTGTGCATTTGTACTATAGAAATTTTTTTAAAGAACTCTATGTGAGCCGATGTATCATGTGTTTGGGTTGGTTTGTTCTGTGGGATTACTTGTTTCCCTTGGAGGTAGTTGTATGATGTTGCTATGCAGATTTCTTTCAGGTGGTGAAAGAAAACTTAAGGGGTGCAATAGCAGAGACTGTGAAACCAAACCGGCAGAGCAGTTAGTTAAMTTATTTTTCTCAAAGCCGAAGTGTTCTTACGCTGCAGCTGCTGCAGCCTCCCCGAGCGGCCCCGTCCTGCTGCGGCTCGCTCAGCCAGCGCCTCCCGCTCCGTTACCGCGTTCATTCCTCGCAGGGGCAGCCGCTGCAGGACGGGSGCTTTGACGGCTGGGCAGCGTCTCCTGCACGCAGCGCTCAGGTAGGAGTCACACCGAGAAGCTGATGCTAAAGGGAACCCGCACAGGCACTGAACTCCTCAGGCTTTTGCCTGTGTCCTGACAGTTCTGTTTGCAGCAGTGCTCTCCTCCTAGGGAGAAGACTTTTTCCTATGGGGAAAATGGATTTGACCTGAGTTCTTTGTATATTATGTACAGACTTACAATTGAAAATGTTGGTTTCTAATTTATGACATTAAATTTTAATTGTATGGAATGCATTGCTGCTTCTCAGAGACCTTCAGCAAGAGTTCTTGGATTTTATGGGGGAAAGCTAATTTGTATATATTGTACTGTAGCTGCCAAAATGCACATTTATTGAAAGGAATTACTGCAGGTGTTTTTAGAACTTCCACATGTGCCAATAAAAGAGTAAATAGTTCCCTAAAAGAATAAATAGCTCCTGACTTGTTAATGGCCATATTTCTTCCTTTCATTTAACCTTAAGCTTTCAGATATCTGCAAGTGGCTGCAGGGTCGGGTGCGGGTGTCCTGCTGGCCGTGCAAGGATGGAAGGGACCGGGCGCCTGCGGGAGCTTCCTGCATCAGCTACCCATTTGCAGCTTGTTCCCATTTTCCATTCAAAACTTTCTGGACAAAGCCCATATGAAACTGTTTCCTGCTCTTGAACAGGAGTTAGTGAATTCAAGATAGATACTGCAGAAACCTTAGCTTTATTTGCTCACTAATTTACAAGAATGAACAGCTTTTGACCCCAGAACACAGATGAAAACCACATGCATTAGTGCCCAGCAAGCAGCAGAGAGGCTCTGGCTGTGGGCACTCTTCCCCCTGCCCCTGGATAAATAAGGTCTGTTTTGAGATAATAAGCTTAAATTTTGCTTAGAGGGAAAACAAATAATTTAKTGCATTGCTGGGCTAGTCTAAAATGGCTATTTCTCTTCATGAAAAAGTAACAGTAGGTAATGTTCAACAGAAGCTTTATGATACTCAACTGGACTGCAATTCTAACACTGCTAAACAGGACGGTGGTAATTCAGGACATAAACACTTCACTTGATATGCAAGTCCAGGCCGTGCAAAAATACTTCAGACAGTGAAAAAAAGAATTACAGTTCTCCCAGGAGCAAGGATGGGGAGTGCTTTAACAGACAGTTCTCAGCAATGTTTTGGAAAGATAGTTTTAGTATTTGATTCTGCAGTTACTCTAGGAGGGAGAGAAGGGTTCTCTCTTCCCCTGCCCCTCAGCCCCTCTCCCATGGGGCTGGTTCATAAAGCACTGTCAGCGTGGCGCGACACTAAGGCACACGGAGAGGAGGGTGTAGTGTTTTTTCCCAAAACCCGCTGTTTTAAGCGGGCAGAGCCGTGTTTGCCCTGCGGACAGGTTTTGGGGGGGGGGTGCACCCTCTGCTTCAGACGGCCTCGACGTAGTTGGCGGGCAGCATGCCCGTCTTGCCGGTACGCTGCACGGTCCCGTACATCCAGCCCTCGTCGATGGCTTGCACGTTCACGATGGTGTCGCCGTCCTTGAAGGAAACTTCATCAGCGTCGGCCGCCATGTAGTCATACATGGCCCGGTAGGTCTTCTGCTCATTGAGGGGAAAGAGAGCCAGGTTTACACCAAAGCTGTTTGTTTGCYAGCAGGTACTGACAGGGTTGCTGGTCAGAATCACCGTATAAAGGCAAGGGCATAGGGGCAAGTTGTGTTTTGACTTATTTTAATACTCTAAAAGTACTGCTGCTTGTGGCAGGATAAGTAACCTGGTAACAAAATTTAAAAACATGAACTCCTGCAATGGCTGCAGATTTGGGGKTTTTTTTTAACCCCTGTGACCCTGCTGTGAGGTTCATTTTGGGTTTGACCAGGTACCCAAGCTCCCTCCCTCTGAGAAAGGCCACCCGGGCCCCCTTGGGGCTGGAAGGGTGCTTGGCTTCCTGGGACCGAACACGGGCTGTGCCGGAGCCCCGTTACTTACRCCAGCCGTGGAGGGGTGCGAGGGAACCGAGGAGACAGTTGTCTGCTGGGTGGCGACCGACGCTGAGCGTTGCTGCGGCAGCTCTATAGTTTTAGCGTGTTTGTAGGCCACTGCAAAAGGAAAGAAATACTTCCTAATTTATACTGCGTACTTACTGCTTTTAGGTATTGTGGAGCTGTCGATAGAGTTAAGAGTCTGAGATGGGCTGAAGAAAGATGTGAGAATAGAAGGTTATTTGCATCAAATCTGCCTTCTTCCAGTTTCCTTGGGTTGTTCATGTCCACAGCTCAAGATTTTTGAGCTGTGCTTTCTTCATGGCTCAAAGCAGGACCAGGAGCCCATAGGCTCTAATGACAAGTGCTGCAGAGGGGGCCAGGGGGCTTCGTTAATTTGCTGTTTGTCCTCTGTATTGTGTGTGAACCAACGCCTCGTACCTGTTGCAGTCGTAGTAAAGAAGCCCCCGTTGCTGTAGTAGGAGAGGTGCTGATCCACGCCGTCCGAGGGCTCGGATTTCTCATCGCCACCGCTGAGGCTGAGGGCACTGGCAGAGCGGGAGTGTTCCCTGTTGCGGCGCTGGGCTTGGACTGCGAGGAGAGCGGGTGAAGTTACTTTGCAAGAAGATGCACAAGTGAAACTCTGTCCGTGAGCGGCTACCATACAGAAGACCTAAAGAAAGAGGCCCTCTACCACCACTGCATACTCACCTAAGTCTACTCTGTGGGTTAGTCAACACTGTTCTCAAATGCTATCAAAAGCAGTCTAATGCTGCCATGACAAAGTTCTAGTTTAAAAGACACAGTTGTGATGCCCTCATTATTGTTAATAGTGAGATTTATATTTTCCTTCTCTAACCTTCTGTGCCTACCATTTCAGATTTCTTTCTATTAGAGTTATTATTTACTTCCCTTATCCAGCGCTGAGACAAGTCTAATACAGGGTTCTCTGAGATGCATCTCTTTTTCACAAGATGCATCTCTTTTTCACTTTTCACAAGAGCTGGTCCCTGGGCAACTTCCGAAATTTGGTGTGTGTCTGTGTGAAGCCAGCACTGAGGACTGCACTTGTGTTCTAGGCTAGGTGGAACACCGAGCTGTACCTAACATCCCCGGCCTCTGAGCTCTACACCTTGTGTTCACATACGTAAAACACCTCTTTTCTACAAGTGCTACCAACTGAGAAACAAACCAGAGATCATGTGYAAGCTCCTGGACTGAATGTTGTCTTCTGCTGGGTCATAGTCAAAGACCGAGCCAGGATTYGTGCGCCACACACGGAGGTCTGTAAGAGAAATAAGGGTTCCTGAGGGGAGCTTGGAGCACGAGCAGCTCTGGAGAGGCAGACTGCTGGTGCTGATAGCTGCTACTGGAGAAGAGATGCAGCGTTTACTTCAATAACAACTCTGCAAGCACTGAGTTTGAATTGATACCGAGTCAGAGCTTGAAATTCTTGAAGATCAAGCATCAAGGTCAGTTTGTGTTTTGCATAAGGAAAGACTCCTGCTTACCTGTGAGATTCTCTTGATCCTGGTCCACGCGTTTTCGCTCCATCTCTACTACTCGTCTCTGAATGCCTCTATAGCTGATGTCACTGAAGTCCTGCATGTTCTTTTTCACACGTTCTGTAATGGGGTCAGTAACTACTGGCGTGAAACTACCTTTGTTTTTCTCAAAATCTTCATGGTATTTCACCTGCAAATTAAAATGAAATTTCTGTTTCACTCGTAGCTTATATAAATAATTTTATTCCTGCTTACCGCATGTGAATTCCCAGTAGAGATGTAAACTGCAGTTCTGAACTTCTGCTTCCTCCAATTCAAGGAACAATGAGAGGCAGGGARCGCCTCATCCCAAACATGCCTTTCCTGCAAAGCCTCTGTTACCTTTATCATTGGAAAAACTGGGTATCCAAACTGGCTCTACGTGCACCATCTCTGAGCTGGAATTCCTGGTATGTCTCAGGACTAAGGCTGCGTTTTTATTCAAGACCTTTGCAAGTTAAAAATCCATCTATCTGTCCTTACCGTGGAGATGTGTTTCTGGGTCTCTCGTACGCGCCGCATCTCAGGTGTATCCAGCACGTAGGCAGCTTTGCCTTGTACTTGTTTTCGGAAACTATCAGAATAAAGAACCTGCCATGGAAGAAAAGGAARCCCCCACGTTAGTGAATAATGTTAGCATGTAAAGCAGTATTTTTCATAAGTATGAAACATGGACTGCACAAGACTTGATTCCAAACCTTCCTTCTTCTTAGCTAAAAGATCTTTACTTTTTTTCAGCCTTGTAATAACAGGGAGAGGTAATGCAGTAGGAGTAAAATTTTCATACATTTGACATGCAGCTCACTGACTTTAGTGAAGTTATCAGCGTGAAACTGGAAATTTATCATCACATTATGACAATTTTTGCTGGTTTTGCAGGGCTTCTCAATAACGTCACTGGAATGCTCCTGTCCCCACTGGTTTGCAAGTGCAGCCTGCATTTATCACAAGTCATGAACTATGCCTAGGGACATGAACATTGACAGGAAGGGGCAGGACAGGACTTTTACATCTGGAGTAAAAGGTTAGCAAAGACTTGGTGCCAAAGAAGGAAGTTTCCAGGTTTGGCATCTTTTACATAAATAGAAGGATATAGTCAGTACCTAAAACAAAAGATATTGTTACCGAAGAAAGTACATTTTACAACTCCTATAGTCCATTAATCACAGAAAATTCTTTCAAATTGAAATTGACTTTTCGCCATTAAAAAAAAAAAGAAACCTAGAGCAGTTAATTACACAGGAATAGCCAACTACAATAGGATCCATAAAGGCAACTGTTTGCTTTTGTTTATATAAGGTTTATACTTAAAAATTAATATGTCAGACTAATGTCAATATTTGCATGGTTATTTCAAACCAAGTAAGGAAAATAATCCACATTTTAGAGAGTAAAAACGTTATCTGTTAGTGCACTCATTTACTGGCTCAACAGGACATACCGAGCTGATGTTTTCTTGATTGCGTTTGGCCCTCTCCATCTCTGGAGTCATTGGTGTTGGAGTTCCTTTGGCCAGATGCTCTTTGTACAATACCTGGAGTGTACAAAAAAGAGTCCACAAATGAAGGCTGGGACTGCTCAGAGCTCGCGCTGTTCACGGGTTACTGTTTAAGTGTAACTCATCACTGCAAGGGATGGAAAAGATGGWGGGAAACAAAGCAGTTAAACGTTATTTGCTAGAGGAAAAGGTAAAAATCAAAAGGAAAAATAAGCAAAAATAYGGCAAACTGATAAAGTAAGGCTAAATTAGAAGGGTATTTTTTTCCAAGTGATTATTTTTTTAATATAAAGTGGTTGTCTTTCCCCTTTCAGTACCGAGCTAATGTGTTCTTGATTGCGTTTGACTCTCTCCATCTCGGGAGTGACCGGAGTGGGGGTTGCCTTCCCTAAGCCTTCTTTGTACACAACCTACAGACCACAAAGTAACCCACAGTCAAACGTGTGAAATAAACACTTCAGTGTTACTGGGTTTACAGAAAATAGCAGAAAAATAAAGAAAGAAAATAAAGAAAAAAGATATGAGAGGAAAAACAGCATTAAAAAAGTTAATTACCAACAAAATAAAAAGATTCTTTTGAGTACTCTGATTTCAAATAATTAATTTCTACATTTCAGGGGGAAAAAAAATAAAAGGGTTAAGAAAAGTGAGGCAGATGTTCTTCAAAAAAAAAAAAAAAGAAAGAAAGAAAGAAAGAAAGAAAGAAAGAAAGGAAAGAAAGAAATAAAGAAGGAAAGAAAAAAAAGCTCTATGGTATCTCTATCATATCCCATTTTATGTCCTCCAGACAATACCGAGCTAATGTGTTCTTGATTGCGTTTGACTCTCTCCATCTCTGGAGTGACAGGGGTGGGGGTTGCTCGCCCCAAGTTTTCTTTGTACAACACCTGTGGGATACAAAAGATGTATCCGGTTTCTTTAAAAATACATATATCAAAAGTATTCGAACACAAATTATTTCTTAGTTATCAAGTTCCAAAAAAAAAGAACATGAGGGGTTACAGTATGCAGCACTGAACAAAAGGCAAATGGCTAATGGTATAAGGAAGGGTAAGAAAAATAAACTGCAAAAGAAAAGCCTGTTAAAAGGATTTTTTTTWAAATTAACAAAGAAGGGCTCTATCCAGCTACAGGTACCGGGCTCCATAAAGCCCTGGGAAGTGGCCAGTGACCCTGGTGAGCTGTTTAAGATGTGCTTGTTTTGCCTTGCTGAGAAACTACCCCCCAGGTATAATCCAAAACAGGGCAGGAGGAGGCTGAGAAACTGCAGCTCGGCACCTGCATCCCAAGGGCAGAGCCTGGGATCAGATCCGCTGCCCTTAGCAGCCTCTCGCTTTATTTTTTTTTTTAAAGTTATGCCTACTTTGTTAAAAAGCCAATGCACCCTGAAATGCTGACGGGGAGGTCTAAACCTCAGCTTGGACACGGCAGCTTGGCCGTCGCCATCTGGATAGAGCCCTGCGCTGGCGAGAAGGGAGCTGCAGAACAGGCTTTCATCTCCGGAGCAGGAGGTTAACACCTAAACTAGGTATATTTTAGAGGAGGAGAGATTAATTTTGTAAGAACAAGTGTATCCATTTTAAAAATCAATTTTCAGTATTTTGTTAGAATATTACTTCATTAAAACAAAGGATTAAAGGCGAGGGGGAAAAAGCTATTTTTAAGGTACCGAGCTAATGATTTCTTGATTGCGTTTGACTCTCTCCATCTCTGGAGTGACTGGTGTTGGGGTCACTTTCCCCACATTTTCTTTGTACAAAACCTAAAGGATACAAAGGAGTATCCAAATATCATTAAAAAGGCATCACCATCAAAAAAAAACAAAAACAAAAACCAAAAGCAAAAGCAAAACCAAAAGCACACACACAAGAAAGGCTCTGAACTCTGCCATTTAGAAAGGGTTAGATTTGGGCTCAGTGCAGCAACAAGGGCACTGCCATGGTTATACTAAGATGCAGAAATGGACCCAATACTACTGCAAAATAGTAGTGAGAAAGAGTTAAAAAGAAAAAAAAAAATGCAAAGAAAATATGTCTACTGAAGAAAAAGATCAAAATCAGTTCTAAGAAAACAGTGTTAAAATACAAAATAATATTACAATTTCTGTGTAAGCACAAAAAAGTAGGTATTATGCTAAGTAGTGATTTTGTTTTATAAAGTTAGAAAGCAAGAGATTATAAAAAAAGCTATGTTCTAAATTATTATTATGATTATTAAAACAGTTATGTTCAACACTTCAGCTTTTAAGACCTGATTTTCTGTTCAAAATACCGAGCTAATGATTTCTTGATTGCGTTTGACTCTTTCCATCTCGGGAGTGACTGGTGTTGGGGTTGCTTTCCCTATGTTTTCTTTGTATAACACCTATGAACATAAGAAAGGAGCCAAAGAGAGGAACAATAAATAAAACACCTGTAGACAAATCTGAAGCCTTAGGCATTATTTTGCTTGTATTTAATTTCACTTTTTTTTAAAGAAGTATCTAGCAATATTCTACAAGAGATATAAGATTTAGCTTTCTTTTAATAGTGTAAGTACCACATACACAAGAAACGCACAAGAAAACTATATACAAGATATGAGGACGCTATGAACGTGAAATCTATAGTAATAAAAAGTCAGCATTTGAAAGAAAATTAAGGGTGTTCATTAAAACTTCTTAGGATTAGAATAGGACATTAAAATCAGTTTCCAAAAAGACAGTTAAAMTGCAAAAAAGTTAAAGAAATCAATGTAAAATAGGGGTAAGAAGGAATCATTTACTGAAGCTGCCTTGGACCTATAATGGGCATTATTCCGGAAAAATGTTAAAGCATTCATTTATATAAACTGTTAAAATACTCATTTAAAGAGTTAAAGGGAACTTTTTTCCTTGGTAAAGTACCGAGCTATAGATTTCTTGATTGTGTTTGACCCTCTCCATCTCTGGAGTGACTGGAATGGGGGTGCCAGTCCCCACGTTCTCTTTGTACAACACCTGCATAGTAACAAGGAAGCATCAAAAATAAAAGAAAACAAGAGTTCAGTAATAATTACATCCAATATGAAGTCTCTTGAGTCTTAAAATACCAGGTYTCCTGCATCTCACTGTGCTCTACTGTGCACTAAAAGCAAAGCAGATGGGGATGGCACCAGCTGGGTTACCAGCTGGGTTCTGAAGGCAAACAGGTTTATGGTTCCATTTAGAAGGTGCAAAACAAGGCAAAGGAATATATTACATTTTCATGCTGGATGGGAGACCACCATGGCAGCCTGCTGGACAGTCAGACCTGCACTCTTATAATAAAACAGCACTAGAACAGAGAATGGTAGGNAAAAAAAAAAAAAAAGAAAAAAGAAAAAAAAGAAAAAAAAAGGAGTTGGAGCACTGAGCAAAATGGTTAAAGATATATAAGATTAAATAAATAATCATGAAGAAAAGATAGGTGTATTTATGAAGGGGAGTACAGGGAAGGAAAAAAGCATGTTTTTATAAGTTGATTATGTGGAAGTAAGGAGCAGATCAATTCTTTTTTAATAAAGGTTAAAAAGTTCGATTTAAGTGGAGTTAAATGGGATTCTGTTGTCCTGCACAAAATACCGAGCTAATGTGTTCTTGATTGCGTTTGACTCGCTCAAGCTCGGGAGTGACAGGTATTGGGGTTCCTGTGCCCAGATCCTCCTTGTACAACACCTGTGGGGTAACATGGCTGTGTTAAAGAAGGAACAAGCAAACAAAAGGGACACTCAGCTTGCTGAGAAGCCCAGAATGCCCCCGCTGATCTGAATCAACCAAGCAAGCAAAGAAAATCAAAGTTAACCAGTGGGACACTGCAATAACTTCTGGAAGAACTCTTAGAATACCTTCTCTACTTCACTGAGTACTTCACCAAGTGTAACATACACATAATACACAATAATCTTTGTGCACCAGTATATAGTTAAAGTATTCCTAAAGAAAGGAGTTATCAAATACAAAGCAAGAGGAAGAAACAATTAGACTCTGTTTCACCATTTCACAAACACCACAGCAGGTTACATCGGTGTATATTAAGAGCACGCCATTTTCACAGATTGGTATCAGGTAATTTATAATTTAGTTTTTTTACACACTAAAATCAGGAAAAAAGAAAAAACAAGGACTGATTGGATTGATTGTATTAATAGGAAAAAATGGGTACTATTTTAAAACTAAGAAAAAATTATAAAGAGTCAAAAGATGGTGAATCTAAAAGTTATTATTAAAGGTGATACAATCAAAACAGTGAAGAATGATGTAAGTAATAATTGTGGAGAAAAATGATAAAGGGAATAGGAATTTTTTTGTGTGTGAGTTGATTACAAGGAAATGCAAGAGCAATTTCAGAGTGTTAAAATTATTTTCAAATAGATCAAAAAGGGAAATGGGTGTTTTTCAAGTAAAAAAAAAAAAATACCGAGCTAAAGTTTTCTTGATTGCGTTTGACTCTCTCAATCTCAGGAGTGACAGGTGTTGGGGTCCCTGTCCCCAGACCCTCCTTGTACAACACCTGCGGGGCAATACAGCTACGTTAAAAACAATAAAGAAAAAGGAACAAGGAAACAGCAGTATCTCCCAGTCTGCTGAACTGAACAAACTGAAGAGATTTTTTTTCAGAGCTGTCCTGAATAAAAACAGCAGGGGAAAAAAACCCTCTAAATCTAAGAAGATAATATTAAACAGTCTAACACGGCAATGACTTCTACCCAAACACTAGAACATCTTCTCCAATTAGTAATTAAGTGCTCCTGGAGATACACATTAAAAGCTGCTTACTCCCAAGATCTAAGTGTTACATAAAATACAACAAAGTATATTACTATCTCTTCATCAATAGTGAAAAATGGGGTGATAYTTTTCTTGACACTACCTGAGACCTATTGCTCCTTCCTAACAGATTTTCTGTATATTCCCACATTAAGAGTCAACCATTCCCTGAGCAAAATGTTGCTTATGGTTCAGAGTTTGATATTAAAGAACCCTACTTGTTTATTGCAGGAAGGACATGGAGATGAGCTCATAATAAAGGTGTACATATGAAAATGGCACCTGACAAATTATAATTATTACTGCTCTTTCTGTAAAAGCTTCCTCTCACTGAGGAAAACACTGTCATGGCTCATTCGATTCACTGTAAGCCTGTGCTCCCACTGAATCCAGAACTTGTCAGCCCAGCAAGGAATTTCAGACACTTGCTTTGTGCAATAAAATATAGTTAAAGAATTCCTAAAGGAAGGAGGTATCAAAAATGTAACAAAAGCAACAAACAGGCTCCATTTTCTTCATCTATTGCATAAGACTACAGTGAGATAGATTAAAGCACTGTTACACTGAAGACGTTTCCACAGATCGGTATGAGGTCACTTACAGTTAAATTTTCATATRGACTAAAACCAGGAAAAGAAGAAAGGCAAAACAACAACAACAAAAAAGGAAACAAAACCAAGGACTGATGTGATTAACAAAAGGAAAAAGTGGATATTGTTCAATTAAAAAAACAAAAAAGATATTCAGAGTCAAAAGGGAAGGAGAATCTAGAAGTTATTATTATAAAGGTGATATAATCAAAACAATGGAGCAAGAATGATATAAGTAACAATTATGGAGGAAAAATGTCAAAACAAAGGGAATAGGAACTTTTTTGTGTGAGTTGATTACAAGGAAACACAAGAGTACATTTTTTGCTGTTAAAATTGTTTTCAAACAGATCAAAAAGGGAATTTATGTTTTTCAAATTAAAAAATACCGAGCTAAAGTTTTCTTGATTGCGTTTGACTCTTTCAATCTCAGGAGTGACAGGTGTTGGGGTCCCTGTCCCCAGATCCTCTTTGTACAACACCTATGTAGCAAATGGGAGTGTAAAAAAAAATTAAGGAAAAAATTCATTTTACAGAGGTAACTTGTATGTAGCTATAATGCCCCTCAAATCCACTAGAAAGCAGGAAAAATTAGGAAATACAACACAGTTAACAGGGGTCATAAATCCAGAAGAAGCCTTCTGAGACCTTAATACCATAATCTAATTCTTAGATATGCTTCAATGAAATAACAAAGCACTAGAGGAGAGAAGTAAAGAAAATTTAAAGTGCTGTTAATTTTAAAATGTAAAAAAAAAGCTTTAAGTTTCACAAAAGCAAAAGTAAATTTAGAAATCAAGGGATATGACGTTTTAAGTGTTATGATTATGAAAAAACTTTAAAAAATAACCATGTAACATACAAATAAAAAAATTACTGAAAAATCCAACAGTGGAAAAGGAATGCTTGTCTGTTTGTATGTTAATTAGAAAGCACAGAACATGTACAGATGTTAAAAAGCTCATCTGAAATGAGGGATAGGGAACTTTTTTTCTTAGATTACAAAAAGGTACCGAGCTAAAGTTCTCTTGATTGCGTTTGACTCTCTCCATCTCGGGGGTTACAGGTACTGGGGTTCCAATCCCCAGCCCCTCTTTGTACAACACCTGTGTGGGAGCAGGAGGTTTAAAAAAAAAAAAAAAATAAATAAAAGAGAGAAAAAAGGAAAAATAAAAAGGGAATTAAAAAAAAGAGGAGGATGGGAGAGAGGGAAAGAGACAGAAGGAAAGTAACTTAATACTGTGAAACTTCTAAGTAGGAACAACACAATTTTGTCAGCCCTGTTCCAAGACTCTCCAAAATAAAGGCTCTGCCAACTGATTCTGTTATCATCTCAGCTGGGTGCACATAAATAACATTAACAAGAATTTTAGGAGTGTTTTTTCTAAAAGCATACTTTGAGTTACCTGGAAACTCTTTTGCATTTGTCCTTTCCCCCAAAAGAGTCTAAAAAAGCACCTTGAATAAGCATCTTTCCCTCTAAGGTTTCTAAACAGGCCCATCAATGTTAGAGAGAGCTGTGATCCTCTCGGGGACAACTAATTATAGCAAATAGTGTAACAACAGTGCCTTTTCTGAACTGGTATAGCAACCTTAAATCAAGACTGGATTTCACATCAGTTATGTCAGCTGGGTCAGAGTGAATCAAAATTGATCCTAGGCTGCTCCAATTAAACCAGAAATAAAACAGTATGTTATGGCATAAAACACTTAGGACTGTGCATGGTAATTTAAATGGAAACCATCTGGAGCAGCAACAAGTCTGGAGAGAAACTCACTACTACAGTAATTTTCTTAACTATGAACTTTTTATATTTGGTATCAAATAGATCTGGGGGTGTTACCCACGTTTTCTTTACAAAGACCTGTAGGACAGAAGAAAGCACCCAACACAACAAAAACAAGAAAAGAGACAGCACGCCAGTTGCATTAAATTGCTTTGCTTCAAGAAGTATTAGGAGTTCATGATTATGTTTGCACTGCACCAGGTGGCAAGTCTGAAGACTGTTAGAAGGACCAACTGTGTTACTGAGGAAGAGAGTGARATTCACTTGCAATATTACTGGTTCAGCGAGGGGAAAAAAGGAACTGCCTAACTGCTTTAAGTAAATGAAGTTAAAATTTCACAGCTAGAACAATTAAATTAGACTTAGGTGAAAAATTAAAATACAGGAGACTAACAAGCTTTCAGTGGTTTGATTAAGAAAGGGCTGTTTAGCGTTCAACAAAGAATTTTAAAAAATATTATGAAAAAGTTAAACGGAACTGATTTGAAGAGCTAGTTTTTGTTTGATTTAGCAATACCGAGCTAATGTTCTCTTGATTGCGCTTGACTCTCTCCATCTCTGGAGTGACCGGTGTTGGGGTGCCAGTCCCTAAGCCCTCTTTGTATAACACCTGTGAGGTACAAGAAATTTTCCAGGAAAAAAAAAAAAGTGTTCAACACAGGCAAAATCATTAAATTTGACTGTTTTGTAAACTATGTTTAGTGTTAGGATCACTTTTTTTTGTTATTATTAATTTCACACTTGTTCTATAACTGAATA
Source organism: Eudromia elegans (assembly GCA_003342815.1). Taxonomy (NCBI): domain Eukaryota; kingdom Metazoa; phylum Chordata; class Aves; order Tinamiformes; family Tinamidae; genus Eudromia; species Eudromia elegans. The sequence goes on along the minus strand of PTEX01000146.1, from coordinate 44,259 downwards.
TTAAGGAAATTGCTTGTGGTTGACCATTCTGTAAATATAGAAATGCAAATGCATAAGAGAGAATGGGTTAAGATAAACAARCACGGAAAGAAGCACCATGTTAATTTCACAGCCTTCTTCTAGTTTGGGCTCTCAAAAGAAATGCACATAAAGTTGTAAATCACCCCAAAATATTAAAGCATAAAAAGGCAGAATAAATTAGTTAAAAATACTGCCAGGAGGATAAAAGGTGTAGTGTGAGATTCTGAACCACTGAGGAAACCCAGAAAATATGTTAGATGTTATTATGCAAAAATAAGTTATCTTTTTTACTATTATTATTTTTAAATACCGAGCTAATGTGTTCTTGATTGCGTTTGACTCTCTCTATTTCTGGAGTGACTGGTGTTGGGATACCTGTCCCTAGGTCCTCTTTGTACAATACCTGCAGAATACAAGCACCCAGAAAGGTGAGAAGATAATAATCCTTCTACAAGAATCCAGTTACAGTACATTTGGATAGGTCTTTCACTTGGTTCACATGTAAATAAAATCTGCAATTATATTAAATATGTGCTCTATGTATTTTACTCAGCCTTTAAGTGCAATCATCAGCTTAGTAAATTCTTGATAGGCCTTTTAGACATAGTTCAGGTCATAAACTTCAATACTATGCTATGTGGGATGAAAGTTTGTATCTTCTGCTCTTCACTTTAGTTTAGAAAATTTAATTGTATTATTTTTTAGGCAGTTAATATTTTCAGGGCTTTGTTATAGTGTAACAACCAAATAACTGTGCAAACACTGTTCGGKCAAGTACTTGAGCTACCTCCCACTAAACTGAGGGATTTAAAAGCTCTATTCTCTGTTACACTGAGATTAAAACTTAAGTTCTGCAAGAATATTCTCTCCAAGTCTTGGATAAAAATGACAGAACCATTAAAAAAAAAGTAAAGGATTTTCTAGCAGTGAAAGCAAGATGGTATAGCTCAGCAATTCAAATAGGTAAGCAAAAAAAAAAATGCCACTACCGAGCTGATGTGCTTCTGGGTCTCCTTGACACGCTTCACTTCTGGCAGATCAGGAATTGGAGTTCCCTTTCCAATACTCTCCTTGTACTTAATCTACAAATGCAAAGGTATTGGGGAAAAAAAAAGGTTAAATTAAAGCACAGTTGACATATCTATGTGTAGCAAGTCACAAGAATAAAGACGCATAGGTCGTTTATATGACACAAACTCACTGAAATCTAGGGTACTAAACCAAAGCTTCCGATGGAAGGAAATCCATAAAGAAGCTACAAGAATTACTGATATTATCACAGCATCTCACAGTGTACTTGATAGTACTTGACTTTTTCCTACTGAATCTCATCCTCCAGCCTTTGGAAACTACTTCCTTCTCGTCCTGGACTCCCTAGATACCAGCCAGACAGTTAGCCAGGAATGCTCATTTAAAGCAGCAAGGAAGATTTTCTTTGCTTTCTTGTTTTTTAAAAAAGGAATATTACCCCATTTTTACAAAATAAATTAACAATGACTGAGCTAAGATTAAAAAAGCAGAGAATCTTGGTTGAGTCAGAATTTTTCAATTGAAGCTCCRAAGCTGGGTATCTAACATCTCCCAGGATTGTCATTTCAGCAAGCACAACTCCTGATCTCTAACTGTTGAGTCTTTTTGAGATATCTCACATTGTGTTCCAAAGCAAACTGTGATACTAACAGTCAAAAAATATGTCTAAAAATCTTGAAATAATGGCATAAAAAAGGCACCTCCAATCATATGTAGATACATAAAGACCAATATTGTTATTTCAGGAAGGCTGAAAGGATCTCACTAGCTTCAACATGAGCAGAGAGTTGCTATTAAAGTATTCCCATCATTTTTACAAGCAATCTGTTAATGAAACATGGTGTATATCACTATCCAACATAACAATTAAAACATTCAATATCAGCCCAATTTTCACTTCTACTTTAGCATAATACAAGAATATATTTAACAAACTGTGCACGAAACAACAATCTGGAATGTTAGTATCTTTTATGCTAAAATGATGTGAGCACTCAAAAAACCATGACAAACATTTACAATTTTCAAAGGAAAAATAATACATACTTATCTCCTTATTAGAGAAGTTATTAGAGTATTAAAAGTTTCATATAACATAAAGATTTTACAAGAAATGTGCCAACTAAACTACATTTGGGATTAGAATTATGACAAAAACTTTAATGGTTTAGAAATGGATTAAGTAACAAATTCATTGTTAATCATTATAAAAAATATTAACTAATAATAACAGGAAAAACTCTTACAAAGTAACCCTTAGCTGGACAGATTATTGCCAAACCAGTTAGCAACATGTGAGAAAAAAAGAAAGAGGGGAAAGATAATATTATTTTCTGTTGAATTAGCACTAGTAAGAGTATTAAAAACCAATGGTTTTGTACCGAGCTAATTGCATCCTGGGTTCGTTTAACTCTCTGCATCTCTGGTGTCTTTTCAATAGTAGTTCCAGTTCCAATATCTTCTTTATATAAAATCTTAATATTTAGAATCAAGACAACAATGTTAAGCAAAAAACAGCATTATTTCTTTTGGAGAGTGAATAGAAGCTCAAGACAGCTGTGTACTCAACAAAGGAGGATCACCTCTACTCACTGCTGAATAAGGTCAGTAAAGCTTATTTTGCCTACCTGAAGATTCCTGCTACATAATTGTCATTTGTGCAAAAAAGGGACCAATCATATATTTCTAGCAATAACAATACATTTGCAGACTAATTTTAGGACTCAAAACTAGCATATGCTGTAGTTTAATTTGTTCTTGCTCTAATTTGTTTGATAATTTACAAAAATTTGTTGTACTTACTACGCTAAAGACACTAGTTGCAAAACAATATAGCAGACATTCAACACTTCATGCTCAAACATGAAATGTGAAACAAGTCAGGACAGACAGTTTACTTCTCACTGAAATACGACATTTGCAACACAGAAAGACTGCACTACCTACGAAGCCATATGACAAAAGAAAGGCGGATATCAGCAAAGCCACTGCAAAACAGGAGTGACCGTTTAACTATGTCAAAGCTATGTACATGTGAAAAAAGTCAATTGGGGCTCTCAGAGAAGGAAAAAAGATAAAATGATAAAAACAGGTAGCAAAAGTCAGGTGAACCTCCTTAGAATAAAATTAGCTTTGCTTGAAAAAGTTCTTCTATTCATTTAAGCAGGTGAAGAAACTAGTTACTAGCAAGAAAAGAGCCCAAAGTAATTACTTTATAAAAACTTACTAAAATTTTTTTTCCTTTTTTTTGAAATAAATATTGAAAAGAAAAAATAGTAATACCGAGCTGAAATTCTTCTGGTTTTCTTTCACGCGCAGTATTTCTGGTGTGTCTTGTACCACTGTAACTTTTCCTTTACTGTTCTGCAGGTCCCACTGATACTGAAGCTGTTAAAAAAAAACAAAGTAAAATATCAAATGTTGATTCTAGGCCATAAAAACTTACTCCTAGTGGTTATTTGTTTCTCTCTTTCTTTCTTTTTTTTTAAGACAAGAAAAGCAAACAGTTTACACATGTAAAGRGGTCATTTCAACATCACTAAGAGTGATGCAGCATGGTTGCAAGTATTCTCACTTAAACTAGCAATAGGAGATCTCTTATTAAATTCACTGCGAAATCCTGAATGATGCCAGATGGTACCTAAAGGAATTAAGTACCAGCACAGAAAGCTAAAGATCTCAAGAAAGACTGTGGAGTAACTGTAATTGTTCATACTGACAATATAGTCTTGCAGGTAATCTCCCTGGCATCACTTGACAACCATTTTAAGTAGAATTTTCTATTGTTAGCACAGGAATTGTCAGAGCACTGCAGCCGAAAGGAATGTTTTTCCAAAAATCCTCTACATCATTTCGTTTGCCTGTGTAACACATAATTAGGCTGCTGCATACATAGAAGATCTCTCGACTGAGAATCCCTGGAAATAAAAAGCCTACTTGGGATTCAAAGGTGATACCRGGATCTTAATCAAATAAAAATAAAAAAAACCCAAAAAATAAAAAAAACCCAGTGTTTATTATACATATACGTACTGTGCTAAAGTTCTTCTGATTCTCACGGACTCTCTGCATTTCTGGTGTGTCTGCAACAGGCACATAGTATGGCATGGTCCTTTCTGCATCTTCCTTATACTTTTTCTGATACAAAATAAATAATTCATTACATTAATAAAAAATAGTAATAACTSCACTATTCCCATCTCTACAGAAATGTGAGACTTCTGTGTTTTATACAAACTCAAGTTATATCTCTAAGTAACTCTTTATTTTAAATAGTTAATTTTATTAAGAGGTAGGAAAATTCAGTTACATCTACTTAGACCAAAATTAGCTTCAGTACAGTAAAATCAATGGGAATTATTATTCCATTTTATGCATATTAGAATGAACTAATAATATGTCAAAACTGAATCTGAATGTAAGAGATACCCTACCACCACTCTAGAAAATTTGGTTTGCCCCTGTATCCCCTGAATGTTGTGACAGGTAGTCATTCACGTTYATCGAAAAAAAATTGTGCCAAACTATTGCCCATGTGTTCCCATGCGAACAATGATTAACTCTGATCACTCAGGTTACCTGGCTTGAAAGGTTCTTGACCTGCTGGGCATGAATAATCTCTGGAGTATCAACAACACTTGTGTAATTGGCTTTCTCCATTTCTGCCAATTGTTTGTATTTGATCTGTTAGAGAAAGCTCACATTTAGCTGCCTTACATATATGACAAAATTTTTTGTTTGCACAGAAAAAATGWTAATGATTTTTCTTAAAAATAAGTCAACAAATAAAATATAAGGGTTATTTGCACTTACCTGGCTGGCAATGTCAGTGGCATTCTTTGCTCTCACAAAATCTGGTGTCTCTAAAGCCAGTTCTGTCAGACCTCTTCCTTTGATTTCCATTTCCAGTGYTTTTTTGTACTCTTTCTGCAAATGATGAGAGTAGATAGATACTTTTAAAGCATCAATAGAATGCAATCCCTTTAGCATCTTCAGGTCGCCTCACACCACCATAAAATGAGAGTAATACTAATATAAACACATAAATAAAAACACACATAATGCCATTAAAGTGCCAATTTTAATACTAAATTTTTTCAACTACATAMTAAAGAGTATAAAATGCATATTAAAAAGTGTATCCCTTAAATCATAAGAACAAACTGCACTCCTGCAGCAGTAAAYGGAGGCACACTACAGCAGTTGCAGCATTAGTAAGTACAAAATGCTGTCAATCAGCATACTTATCTTAAAGTATATGTTGTTAATGAGCCATAGCATTAGTAAGATTTTAAAAGTCAGTTTTTCAGCTTCCAGCTTGATGAAGTTTGGCTAAAATATGAGCTAAGCTCAACCTTCAAAAACAGCCACTATAAAGTATTTACTCTACCAGTCCACTACATAAATAAAGCCACGGCCAGGCTGCTCTAGCAGCTCAGCACGTGTCAGTCCTGCGAGGGGGAACTGCCGTAAGCGCAGCTGTGYTTCTGGCACATCCATTTACATACAAAGCTCTTGAGAAGAGCTCACTGTGCCCAGTGTATCTCCCACCTGCAGAAGCAGCCACACTGGCTCCCTCATTCTAGTCTCTATCTGACCTCTCATTTCCTCTTTGTCTCCTCAGCCTTGGTTACCAATTCTTAGTAACTGTAATGACCTTGGACACTCAGCTTGCCAAACTAACACCTTCAGTTCCTGCTCTTAGGCCTGCTGCATCATCATTTAGTTTACCCCTGGATTGATCTAGCTTTTGATTATGATACCTGATTTCCCTCTATGTTCCTGACAATGATGTAAAATGTTACTGTACAGCCTGGAACTGTTCACTACAAGTTCAGGCTCTTATTTTTAAGCTCAAGATTTTCTAGTGAATGGTTCGTATTAGCGTTATTGCCACGCGCACTTATTGAGGCTATTATATCCATTCAGATATTTTTCAAGCAGCTTTTGGTTTACCTCATTTAGGATTTGAGTTGCATTCTTTGCTCTCAGCATATCTGGAGTCTCTTCTAAGACTGTTAGACCTTTGCCTTTGACACCTTCCTCCAGATCCTTCCTGTATTCTTTCTGCAGTAGAATGAAAAAAAAAAAAAAGCCTGCAAACCCAGACTAAATAGAGTACTAGACACCACAATTAGCAGTAAAGAATATTATATGGTATTATACACAAACTACAGAAACAGAATACAAGACAGTAAGAATTATACTATGTAAATTGAAAAGGCACGCGCACGCACACACACAACAATGGAACAGCTAAACTCACAGATGTCAGAAAGGGATACAGTAAATACGAATACAGGTAACAAACAACGAAATAAATGTCCACAACAAATTAGATCACCACACAATAATATGTGTCAACATGCTTGATGTGAATGGTTAGGGTAAAGAAAGTGGTGAAGAAGAAATGCTGCTGAGGATAATTAGTGAAATTATTTAATTTGACAGAGGAATTAAACACAGAGTAACTGCTACCTCGCTTGCTATTTTGGTTGCATATTTGACATGTAATAAGGATGGTGTAATCTCCAAGCCAGTAAGGTTTCTGCCCTTAATGGACTCTTCAAAGTCCTTCTTATATTCTTTCTAACGAGAGCAAGAAGAAGAAAAAAGCAAAATAGCAAATATTTATTACATTTTAGCTTAGTTATGTGAAAAACTGTAGTTTTCTACTGAGCAGTAGCTTAGTATTAATGTCACAGTGACGATCTGCTAGTCAGTGCTGCAGACAGCTGAAAGAATAAAGTTCATGAAACAGATCATTGGCTCCAGTGGAAATATGACCTGATYCTGCATTTCTATATTGTTTTTGCTTCTTTATATACATAGAGAAAACATTCAAAGGAATCACTCAAATATAACGACTAAGAGTCTTATACAAGTGTACATCAACATGTATAAGTCTTCGTCTGTGACAGAACAAGATAAAACTTCAAACAAACAGAAAATAATCTCTTGAGGAAATAGAATGACAGGTCAGTGAGAACACTGTGACAGCAGAGACAAACAGAGAATAAATGGCTTTCTCAAAACTAGAGTTTCCAGATGAAAACAATAAGCAAGGTACTTACACAAATATCTAAAAAAAATTTCTATGGATTTTTCCATAATATATATTTTGTTGCAAGAGCTTAAGGCAAATGCATTTCAAATCACATTTCTTCTAAAGATTCAAAACTTTGCTTTAGTTTCATTTACTTACAGCTATTTCAGGAAAAATTACTGAACATACATACTTCTGATTTGCACAGGAAAAATTCCTGAGTTTTAAAGGTAATATTTCATAACTAACATAGGGAAATACATGATGTAACATAACAGTATTTTTAAAAAGTTTATCAGCATACACAGGAGTATAACTGCCTGACTAAATCATTGTGAAAGTTTAAGTGTGAAAAGTACCTTTCTAAAATTTCTTCAGTCTAATAGCAGTTATTTTAATCCTACCTCACTCTGCATGAGCTGAGATTCTTTTGCAGTAAGGTATGTTGGAGTTTCAAAGTCCAGCATAGGTTTTCCTTTTTCCTTCTCATACTTTTCTCTATATTTCACCTGAGAAAAAAAGAAAAAGTTATCCTCCTGAATAATCAAAGAACAAATTCCTCAACTAGCATGAGCCTACTCAGGGTGGCAGACCTCAGGTGAAAAATGAACTGCTAACAGTAATTATCTTCATGAAATTCATATCAACTACCGTCAAATGTAAAATCAAAGATCTGGTAAAATGTGTGTGGTCTTGATTCTATAAATTTATTTCCTGTTGCAAAGGTTTAAGATCGTCAGATCAAATTTCAAGAGAAAAGTGAGCCCAAGAATCTTCCAGGTGTTCATTAAAAAAAAAAAAAAAAAAAATCTAACTTGAAGGCCCTCAGGCTGCTCCTAAGCCTGCCTGAACTCAGCCAGGTACATATCAGATGACTGGAGTATTAGCAGCAGGGCTTGAAAAGATGCTGTTGAGGGACTTGTTATCTAATTCTGCACATTTGTGCCCAGGACATAAAATATTTACCAAGATAAATATATTCATGGTTCAAGTTAGAGCATAACACTGCTATAAAATCAACTTTAGACTGCTACGGGTGATAACAAACCCGGTCTYCAGCTGAGGAAGATGCAGATCTCAATGGAAAGCAACAAGTGATGTTTTATACTAAATACAAACTGATTAATTACCTTTTTCTGATTTTCCTTTACTATATAACCTTTTTGCTCTTTTGTGTCAAGCAGCAAAAAAATAACTATGGAACATTGTGATCTAGCAACATTTCTTCTCTAGCTGTAGGGTCAAAAAACATTTGCAATAAAGAGACCAGCAAAGACCAAATCAAAGGATTGGTTTCTCTGGAATGGATTTGCTGTAATCCAGACGAGAAAAATATCAACAGACACATCTAACACTAGGTAATATTTTGTATTATTAGAGCAATTAGAGCAATCAGGATTGTTATGGTAGCAGAAGAAAAGCAGTAGCAATGTTTTTTCTATCACTTGAGACTAGGATGAATAAAACAATTGAAAATATACTATCAGCCACACTTCAGCTTTTTCAGTCTGTTTTCTGTGATTACTTGTCCTTTTTTTTTTTTTTTCCCTACGGATGAAATCACTGTGATAAACATATTGCAAAAATATATATGTACAGTAAAAATATCTAACTTCATGACCTACTTCAGAAGGTGGATATCATACAGACATTTTGTATGTGCTCTCTAAGAGCAAATAAATATTTCTCCCTGATTTCTGTTCTTTCAGTGCTGCGGCATTTATAAAGCAGACAGGCATGGGGATGGTAATATATTGGATATTTTGCTAGGATGACTTCTGAGTTGGAGACTTTGTTACTGAATAAGTGAGGTTAGTGAGAAATGTGACCAACTTACTTGGCTCTGTAGTTCTGATGCCTCCCTTAGATGAACCTGTTCAAGATTATCTGGCACCACATGGTAGTGACCCTTACTCTTCTCATATTGCTTCTTGTACTGGTACTGAAGGGAAGGTGTCAAAAATCATCTCAATAAAAAAAAAAACTCAGAAAATCTGCTTCTTAGGTCCAATCAATGCAACATTTCAATGGATCATTAAAGAGAAATTAGAAATGACCAAAAAACAACCATCAAAAAAGGAAAAACAACAAAAAACCAAACCAAAACAAGAAGTTTAACCTCCAAAATGAGAAATTTTGGAGAAACTTTCTAAATACATAAGTGAAAACTTTTCTTATCATTTCAAATGCAGCTTTTCAGAATTTTCAGGGGTTTTTTTCAGATTTTCCAAAACCAGGATAAAAAAAAAAAAAAAAGGAAAAAGAATACACAATAGTAACATGATGTTTGTCAAACAATAATGACTTTTGTCTTTTCTCAATAAAATTACTAAATATTTTGTTAGGTATAATGCTGCACTAATATACCAGAGGGATTATTAAATATTAAAAAAAAAATAAAAACAAGAAAAAAGTTTTAAATCATAGCAAACAATAAAGAAAAAGAAGAAAAAAAAATGTAAAAAACCCCACCACTACTTGTTAGTGAGATGCAATCAGTTAAAAGGTAATAGAGAGTGATTCTATTAAAAATGATTAGAGGATTTAAAATATTAGCAGTGCTACAACTAATAAAGTTTTCACTGCCCAGAGGATAAACGTGTCAAAGATGCTAGTTGACTAGGAAGTAGTCATTAGAAAGTAGAGGAAGTGATCACTACCAGGTGAAGTCCCAGGAACAGTAAGAGAGGGAGTAGTTGTTACAGAAATAGTTAGCAGAGATCAACTCAGAACTGWATCAGTAGGAATGGACAAAACAAATGGATCTAGGGTTAGCTGGTGAGCTTACAGCACTGGCAAGCTGGCTTGTGTTCAGGACGTGGTTCATAATCAGCGATTCAGACATGTCTGTGACAGGCTTATGAAGTTTCTTCAAATCGGCCTTATATTTCACCTGCAGGTAGCAAAAGGCAAACAATATTAGCAGAGATTTTTAATAAATTCTAAGATATCTAATATATTAATAACATAAAGAAACCCATCAGTAGCGAAATCTGAAGTTTTTAACTTCTCTTTGGGAAATGCATAAGTAGACATACCTCACTAGCCATGTTGTGAGCGTCTTTCATGGTCTTGTAGATTTTAGCCTCCTTTAAATCATACTTCGGCTTTTTACCCTTCTCTTTGGAGAAATTCTCCTTGTATTTAACCTAAATTCAAAAATGAATAAGTATTACAATCAAGCATTACTCTTGAGCATTTACTTGTTCGGTTGCAGAAGGCAAAGAAATGGTATCTCATGCTGACAGTAAGCAGAAGAACAAAGAAGCAGTAACTTGAGGGCATCTATTGGAATAAAATCTATTTTAAAGATCTCCTGACATGGAAGGAAAATCTACACCTGTGTTTACAAAGAATCATTTGCAATTTCTCATTCTGTGCACAGATAGCATCTCTTCATTGCAAAAATAGTGGCAGGCACGATGAAGAGAATTATTTTGGCAAAGAACAGCTAAATTCTGACACTGAAGCATGAAGATTTTTCATTCAACGGGAATCGTGCATATATAAGACATTACTGTATTTTGCAGAGACAAACTGACACAAACATAAAGAGTATTTAAAAGAAAATCTTACATATCTCTTACATAGAACTACCTATGCACATACAAGCATACAAGACATACAAGCATTAGAGAGCAAACATACCAAATGTTTTATATATATTGCTGTATGCATACTGTGTTCTGTATAAAGACAGACAGTAATGTTCACACACAGAACAATGATACAATTAATTATTAGGAATTAGGTTACACAAGAGGCTCTATAATGCTTTCAAACCACATCAGATTGACATCATCACCATAAACCACAGTCATAAACACAACTGTAAGTCAGAAAGTTTCAGGAGACGTGCTGTGGAGGCACAGAAACATTTACAGGAATGGGAGTTTCACTAATGACTTAAAAACGAGGTCCCTCATCTAGCATGTCTAGTACCATCACACTGCTTCAGTGTTAGGGTTACAGCTAGAGGTTCAGCTACAGCTAAATGTTAATTCCTCAGGGCTTCTTGTAAACCCAAAGAAAGGACTATTCCATCAGGAACTTTCTTTTAATCTTTTTTCTTTGTTATTTTGCTATTACAGGTTTTTGAAATTGTTTCAGAAGAGTGCAGGAGAAAAATGAAGAATTAAAAAAGATTTCGTCCTTAAAACTGTAGCCTGAAGTTCTGGCTTGTGAAAACTTCTAAATTGAGCCCACAGCTAGTATGCAAACTCATCCCCATTAAGAGGGTTTTTTTCAGGACAAAAATTCTGATTTTTTTTTTCCCCCACATCTTCTTTGTAGTAGTATTCCAACTGTTATGGAAAGAGGTCAGGCAATAACATCTCTTTCCATTTCCTACAAACATTTCCTTGTATTTACCTAAACATTTCCTTGCTTTACCTAACAAAACTAGTAGTCTTTACCCCTGGCCTAAAGAACAAGAACTCAACAACTCTCACCAGTCTTTCTAAAGAATAATCCTGTCCAGGCAAATGATATAAGACTGTATCTGAAAAGAATATGAATAGTTCTTCAAAATTAATTTCCCACACCATATTTATATAAAAATTGAAATAAAAAAATCTGAAGAACTAATAATAAAATCAAGGAACAACAGAACCATGCTACAGGTTTTTAAATCATAATAAATTAAAATAATAGAAACATGAATAGAGAGTTTTTAGTTTTTTAAATAATGCTTGAATGCAGAGTTAAATCATTTCACAGATCTTACACTTTTGAATTCACTGGCATTCTCTTGTGCATATAGCATCATATCCCTTGTGTTGTTCAGCATTATCCCTCTTTTGTTTTGCAAAATATGCCAAGATTCAAATAATATAAAACATGCATTGAATCAGCCTAGAAATTAAGTAACTCCTTAGTAAACAATTAGTATTAAATGTTTTTGACCTAAACAGAATCAGTTCTGATGCTAAGCTCAAAAAAATAAAATTAAAAATAAGTTAGCTAGTATCTGTGGTTATGTGAGTATAGGATCAAGATCAGATCATCATGTCAAAGAATTCACTTTTTTTAAACCCAGAAGAAATATAATTGTAAGATCAGTACAAAATTAAAAACAAGCATTGCAGACAGACAAAACCAAAAAACAGATAAACAAATGAGACATAACATTGTACACATATAAAAGATGCTGCTCGTCTGAGAAGAAATGACAAGAAAAAAATGATGTTAAAGATTGCCTCTGACCATATTGCCTCTGAAACAACTAACTTTCTATCAAGATCTCTATAATCTTATCCAAGCATGTTTGGAGTGCTAAGAGGAGAAAAGGTTAGCATCAGAACAAGAGAAGGTAGGGCTCATTATCTCATTGAATGAGTGTGAACAATTTCTTTTCTTGTACTTTATTTCTCTGGACAAGGTGCCAGTTTAAAAGTCCCTGGTTACACTGAAAATACTCCTTGACAAATATAGTAGTCAGCATTCAAACATGCAACAGTTGCATGCAGAAGTCATGACCAGACACAGAGAAACAATAAAGCCCTTTTTTCATTTGGAAATACATGTGCAAGACAGAAATGGCACAAGTCTGTCTATTGCTACTTGAAAAACTGCTATTTGTCCATAGTTTCTTTGATTTGCACAGCTTTCGGGATGGTAAGAAATAAAGGAAAACACTGCCCTTAAATCACTACAGGGCAGACATTTTTTGATGCTCTGGGACCAGTGTACTTATATACTATGCTATGCCACCCCAGCACAATGTGAACAGAATAGCTTGGAGTTCTAGTATAAGTATCCAGCACAAGGCATGAATGTTCCCTGAAAATGACCCACACCCTTGTTTTAGGCTTGTCATACCAAAGCACATATTTTCAAAAGTCAAGCTTTTTGGGTTGCTTTTGGTATCTTCATGTGAAAGACGCAAGTTTTAATGCTGCAAGAGTGCATTGGGAACTTGAAACCAAAAACATTGCAAGCTCCAAGGCCACACTGAAGGCCAGAATAAAGTTTCAAGTTTCCTGTGCTATTTTTGGAACAGACAAATTCCCACCCACAGAATTCCCATGCACTGTCTTTCCATAGGAAAAAAAGGTCATATAAAAACAAGCAGTCTCACCAATGTTGCTACATTCAACACCTTTGACACAAAAAGATCCAGTGCAACTGCTGCATCACAATATCTTTTATGACTTGTAGTTAGAAAGATCATACGCAAGAAAGATGCATGAAAATGGCATTTCTAGTTGTGTCACTTGAATTTATCTTACATGACTACTTAGCATATTAGCTTTCTTAAAGGTTCTCATCCATGGTGTATCATAAGATGCAGCTCCATGCCCTTTCATGTGTCGTTTGAGGTATTCTGCCTATAAGGCGTACCAAGAAAGCAAGGTCAGAAATACAAACAAGCACAGGATTAAAGAATGAAGTGGTGAGAAAAAAAGTAGTAGAACTGAGATCGTGGTGGAAAAACATAATCACAGGAAACAGCAACCATGAATTTCACACTAACTGCAGATCAAGACTATTGTATAAAAGCAAATAAAATTTTTTAATACAGTATATTAATATTGAAATAGAGAGTTCTTTTAAAGGCCAAGAGTAGAAAGTAAATGGCAAAAAGAAACTGAATGTCCACTGCATAAAGATGGATAACAAGAGGTAGACAAAATGCTGCTTCTTTGAAAGCCAATAGCCAGAAAAGGAAACAAAAGAAAGCATAACATCTCATCTTACTATTTGAAAGATCTTGTCACAGTCTCATTTTAAGGAAATTCTATACTTCCATTACTGACATTTAAAAAGTCAGTAGAAGAGCTATTAAAAATCTCTAATATAAAAATATTTTATGCTTATAATACAAAGTGATGATTTTTATTTTATTTTTTGAAAAAATTCATACAAGTGGGTAAACAACAAATTTGTAACCATTTCTCTACTGGAGACAATAGAAGTACTAAGCATTTCTAGGCTTTTTCAAAAAAATGATTTCTAATTCTGGATACTCCATTTTTAGACAACACACTTTTGAAAACCATCAGCTGGCGTTTAGAAGTAAGAACTGTACTGTCTTATCTTTAGGACATACAGACTTACCCACAGGACCAATGGATCAGTTTAATTCTGCTGCAGACCAGCTGTTTTCAGCATTCACAGAACTTACACATTTGTACACTGCAAAACTAATCAGGTATTTGTTCTGTCTATATAGTAGCTCTTGCTATTCCCTAAAAATGCTTATGGTGGGCATCATAGAAGAATTATAAATGACTTTTTAAGAAGAGGAGAACAAAATAAGGTTTTAGAGATGGCAGAGAATTTAAAGAAAGTGAAGGAAGGTTATAAATTCCCTTTCACCTCCTTCCATGAACCTTCTCTCCAGCCAGTACAGAGTGATCACTTGTGCTCTCACTAAAGACTGGAGCCACCAGCCTAATATTCGAGAAAGTGCCTTGACCTGTCTTGCAGTCATTATGCAGATATAAATGACTATGAGACAAGAAAGGAGAAAATCAAGTCTCACTGATATCACTGTAAGCAGAATCAGGCAGTAAATCCAATCAGCTGTTGTTTATGTAACAAAGAAAGAGCTTCACAACAGGATTTATTTTTTCCAATGCGTTCCCCTTTAAAATACTTCCTTAACCCTTAACCTAGAAATAATTCCAATTATAATATTAATATTTTTCTATAAATTGATACCATGTCTCAGCCAATCTGAATTCATTACTTTCATTGTCTGCAAGTAATTTTATTTTGTTATTACCTGGCTAGTTAGCTTTGACACCTCCTTTGCAAGTTCAATATCAGGACGTCCCAGCATGGTTACACCTATGCCAGCTGCTCCACGCTTCTTATATTCAATCTAACACAGAGAAAACATTAAAAGTTTATGGCTTAGTAGTGACCACATGCCTTTCTAACTACTTTTACTATTTGTAATATTAAAATTAGTGCTAAGTAATTGAGAAGATTAAAACAAACCACTTACATCACTAATTAACTTGGCAGCTTGAGTTGCTTTTTTAATATCTGGCCGATCTGCTATAGGTGTGTAGTGGAGCTTGGATTTGGCATCTTTCTTGTATTCCACCTAAACCATGATGACAGAGGAAAGTAGATTATTCATGTCACGATGAATATACCTAAATAAGGACCAAACAGCACTCATGGAAAAGTGCCTAGGATATTTTTTTCAATCATTTAACCAAGAATGGTTTTGGGAAACAATGTTTGTAAGCCGTCTACAAATGAATAAGCACATGCAATTCTCTGTATTTGGAAGGATATGGAAGGAATCAAAAAAATATTAAATTTGATTTGCAATACATTACTTTAAATCTTATCATGTCATTAACTATAGATATCATTTTCAAATAAATTCTTGTCTGTGCAATTTCACATCTGTAAATATTCACATCTTTGTCCTTTAGAATTACACCCAAACATAAAGGCTGTGAGAAAATCCCAGAGCAGGTAAGTTTGTGTTTCAGCTGATTTGGTTTCTGCTTGCTTATACAAACTACTTAGTAAACGCACAAGAAAAACTTACGGTACTCTGTTTCTTAGCCACTTCCATGGCATGTTTCACTTCAGGAGGCTCTAGCATCACAGAATAGTTAGACCTGCCTTTCTCCTTCACAAACTTCTTTTTATAATTTGTCTGTTGAGAGCAAGAAGAGCCATGTGTGATTTTATTATCTCACACGGACATAAATGCTTCTGGTATTTGGAACTAAGTTCAGAGAACTGTTAAGATAGATAAAATGCAGTCTTCTAAGTTTCCAAATCTATGGTCCCCAGCTTGCTGGTCATAATTTTTATTTAACTTATTAAAACTTGCTAATTGCACTTGATGATTTGGGTTTATACTATGCTCTATGAAAAATATAACCCCTAAGCACTTAACCTGCTTGCTTTATTTCAGAATATTTCAATAGCTTCCCCCTGAAAATGGGCTTAACTCTTTATTAAAGTCTCCTTCTGGCAGGGAATTCATCTTTGTTGACTCCCTGGGCATTTTCATGATAAGACTATGCCAGGTACTTAAAAGCATGCAACAGTCTAAACAGTCAGAGGTATCAGGTAACAATGTCACCATAAATTATCTCCCTAGTTACTTACCTCACTGACATTCTTTGTCACCTCTTTCACATGAGCAGTGTCTCGTGTCTCAGACAGGGTTGTATAAGATCCACGTGGAAGCTGCTTCTTGCTATGTTCTTTGTATTTGTTCTGAAAGCACAGAAGGAAAATAAGTTAAAAACAAACAATCCACACAAAATATTAAAAGGATCTATGGAGAGCAGAGCAGAGGGCAAAGATGAAAGTCACATGTTTTACCTCAGATACAAGAGAGCTGACATTCTTAGCCAGGAGGATCTGAGGTGTATCTGGAACAACGTGGTATGTTCCTCGAGCTTTGTTGTGCTTCTCTTTGTATTTTATCTAGCAGAGAGAAAAGATACGTTAAGTAATAACTATCTTATCTTCTGATAATCTTAAAAAAAAAAAAAAAAAAAAAAAAAAAAGAGACTTATTTCTGAACGCCTGTTAGTGCAAAAGTTTGCAGGTGATGCCATAGCTTGATGTTTGCCAATGTTTTTTCCAGATTAGGTATCCTTATAGCTATCAAGCAGAGTTGTATTACATAATGAATATAYGGCTAATAACTCCTCTACAGAGCTCTGGTGAGGCCACAGCTGGAGTACTGTGTCCAGTTCTGGGCTCCCCAGTGCAAGAGAGATGCTAGAGGGAGTCCAGGACAGCAGGGCTCTGAGGATGATCAGAGGCCTGGAACATCTGCCCTATGAGTAAAGACTGAGAGAGCTGGGCCTGCTCAGCCTGGAGAAGAGAAGCCTGAGTGAGAGGGAACCTGATCAGTGTCTATAAGTACCACAAGGGAGGGAGTGAGGAGGATGAGGCTGGCCTCTTTCCAATGACGGTCAGCAACAGGACTAGAGGAAAGTCACAAACTAAAGCATCAAAAGTTCCACAGGAACTTACGGAAAAATTTCTAAACAGTGAGGGTGACAGAGCACGGGAACGGGCTGTCAAGGGAGGTTGTGGAGTCTCCTTCTCTGAAGATCTTTAACACCAGCTTGGACACAATCCTGTGCCACATGTTCTAGGTGATCCTTCATGTGCGGCGGGGTTGGACTAGATGATCTCTACAGGACTCTTCAACTTTAAGCATTCTATGAGTCTATGACTCTATTAAACTTACAGATATAAGATAAAGATACTTACATCACTTGCCAAAATGGCATTATTTAAAGCTAACACTGTGTTTTTGTCATCCGTGACAGAGAGTTTGCATCCTTTTAGGAATTCACGGTCCAATTTGTATTCATACTGCAGGAAGAAAAAATAAGTCAAAACAAAAATGACACCAAACATCCTAGAACTTTTTTTTTTCCTCCCCTCTCTATTGTGAAAAGCGGAGAGGTTTCAGTTTGTTCTAATTTTCTTACATCACTCTGTTGCAGAGATGACTTGGCTGCTTGCACAAAGTCAGGTCTATCAGCAATCCAGTGCCAATGAGCCTTGGCTGCTTCATACTTTTTCTTATAATCTAGCTGTTTATAGGGAAACAAGAAAAAACAATATTATTTGAGGTTGTGTAATTTAGACACCTAATTTAGACAGATGCAAATTTTCTTTTGACCAGCACCAAATAAAAAGATATGAAAAAAAAAAAAAGGAAAAAGAAAAAAAAAAATCTATCAGATTAGTGTTTTCCTCTGATTTATAACCAGTCCAGTGGGAGTCTATTTGTTCTACATTTTTCCACTGGAATATGAGGAATGGAGATGTCACGGCTTTGAAAAAAGTGGGTGTTTTCAGTTCCCAGCCTATTACAGTGGAAGAAAGACCATAAATAACAGAAGTGAGAGCTTCCTTAAAAAAAAAAATGCACTGTCTATAAGAACCTCATCAAGGAGAATTTCAGAAGCAGTTATATCTCTTGTTAGAGAAACAGAAAGGAGCTTGAAGGATAGTAGAGGTATGTGTGACATAGAGGGAACTTCAAGCAGTGGAAGGATTAGAAGGAATATATAAGCTCATTGAATTTCAGCAGAAATAAAAAATAATTTTTCTTGGTCTCCTTTGCTAGTCCCAACCACTGTTCCAACCCAACAATGAAAGCATTAATAAAACAAAACTCACATTGCTGTTTAGCTTGTAAGCGTGCCTTGGAGTCTTAATATGAACTGAATCAGCTATGACATTGCAGTGAGATTTATTCCTCTCATACAGCTCCTTGTATTTCAGCTAACGGAAAAAAAAGTTTTAAAAATAGTAACGTTATTACTGTAAACAATAAAAGCAGCAAATTATTAAAAAAATAGTATCAACTAATTTGTTTCTCATTGTCAAGACAATTTCTTAACAGAAGAAAAAGAAATTCTAGCAACATATCTCGGTATCAATTATCTGCCTGAAAAAGTGGTCCTGTGCAGCAGTTTCTGCGGCATAGAAAACATGTAGGTACAACTCACCATAAAGTGTAGACTAAAATTTACTAACGTCTCCAAGTGTACACTAATTTTATCTATTTTTGGCATCTAATAAAAATAATTTAAAGGCTTTTTTTCCTAACACGCTTTCTGAAAATTCCTTTACAGATTCTCAAATTCAGTATTCAAATTTGGAACAGGAAAATGTACTTCAATTCAAAGGTCCCTTGTGAAGATCTCTGTCTCTTAGGATTCACATTAGCATCTAGACATTTTATTACTTTTTCTTCCCAGTCTTATTCTTTCACAGATAACCAGTGAAGCATCTGAAAGTCTCATACTTCAAGGTGCTTACTCTCATAGTACTGTCCTGATTTATGAAAGTGCTAATATCCTAATTTTATTTACGGAACTCTTAAGAACAATAATATTAATGTTACATAGAAAGCATGACATCAAAAAAGGAATTAAATCAAGGACTCCCAAGTCCCACAGCATTACTCTGTCTACTTCATCTTCCCTTCTTTTCCTCTTCTTAATGTTCCCTACTCAAGAATCAATACTTAATTATTTTGGAACACAACACTTACCTTACCTTTTCACAATGCCCACAGAAAAACTGAATAAACAGTAATGGATAAATTGTCCAAACCATGACTGCATAAAAGCAATTAGCCAAAATAGGAGAGGAAAAAACTCAGAAGTAGACCCCCTTCAAATCCTTGCTTTCATTAGATATCAATTCTAGCTCATGGCTTTTACTGCTAGCGAAGTCTGCTCTATTCCAGCAAAAATGTTCCAAGAGAAACAGCAGAACTTTACATAATAAACCTTCCTAATTCCAGATTCTACTACATTATTTAAAAAGTATTACATAAGGAATTTTACATTAAAACATATTCCAGTAAGAATATAATTTATATGGATTAGAAATATCATGTATCAAAGTAAAAAGCAAATTTATGTGTCTTTTTGACATCATAGATAAGGATAGTTTACTTACATCGCTTATTCTGTCCTTGACTTTGCGCACATGCAATAACATAGGCGTATCATGGATTGTAGTATAGCCTCTAGGCTTAGCTTTGTTATACTCCAACTTGTAGATAATCTGAAGATAAAAATTATTAGATCACATTATCAATCACTTCACAGTGTTGGCGTAAATATAAAAAAATCAGGATGAGAAATATTTTTTAATTGAATACTGAAATGCCGTATTGTAAAGTACTGTACTTCAAAGGTGAGAACTCACCAAAAGCCTGGCAAGGCATTGACCACACTTACATCACTGATCTGTTTGTTCACTTTTGTAGTCCGCAAGTGCTCTGGAGTATCCACAACTGTAGTATATTTGTCTTTCTTCTTTTCATATTCCTTTTTATATTCGATCTAGTAATAAGGAAGTAAAGTAAGTTAACTATACCAACCAAGACCGGAAAAGTCATGCTTTTGAAACACAACTTCATGAGATATGTTTCTAATAAGAGATGGAATTGCAAAATACCTCCACTAAAGCTTCCAATGAAATCTGAACAAGCACAACAAGTTAGATGTTGTTAACCCCCTATTTGCCTTACAGGCTACCTATCTATTTGTCGTGACTAGTTTTATGGTCAGCTTCACCAAGTGTAAAAATTTCACTTCTAAATCACGAAGATTAAGCTGAAAAAGAAATCCTGGCATATCAGAGGCTTTTAAAATTTGTAACTGGACAAAATCTCATCATAATGAGATCATAATCATAAAATACTCATCATAATGAAGAGAAATGTAATTTTTTTACACAATACAATTCACTGAATACATGATTACACCAAGCTATTCTAAGGAATTGATAAAAGCACTGTACTTTATCTTTTTTTAAGATGATCTTGTATCATCTAGGATTCCAATGCTGTTTTCACAGAATTCAGTGAGAACAAAATATACCAGAACATCTAAAGAATAATAATTTGGGTAAATAGCCTCAAAGCAGGTATAGAAGGTCACAACATATTTCCAAGAAAAAAATTTGCATGCTAAGAAAAGCACATATAAAAATAAAAAAGGCATGCTTTTGAAACATAACTAGACAGACAAAATATAGAAAATAATCTAAACCAAAAATATGAAGTCAACTCAGAAGAACATACAGGTCAGACAGAGTGCTATTCTTTTCTTCAAGCACACTCAGAAAACTTACCTGCAAATATTTTTTATCAGAAAATAAATAAAAATCTATTGACAAATTGCATACTGTCTACTGATGATCTTTGCTACATTACTGTAGAGGATATTATTAACTGTGCTGACATCAATCAAGAAGAGCATTCCTCTCATTCTCATGTAGTTGGGCACCACTATTAGGCAGAATGTTAGATAAACATTGTAATCTTCGCTCCAGATTAAATTATTACGTTCCTACTGGTTTAGGAATGTGTAGGGGGTCAATATGAGAAACTGTTTCAGAATGAGTATTTGGTTGGGGAAATGAGAGGAACAGCTGACACACTTTCTTAAAGGTTTGGAAAGGGTTTGGGTTTGGCTCTACCTTAGTACGTGTATTATTGTAAAGTAGTATATACATTATTATTATTTGTAACAAAAGGAGAAAATGGAGGATCAGATCAACATGAGCTGGGTCAAATCTTAATCACAGTAAGTACTATCTCAGGTAGTCTGTTATGAAGACTATTTTATAACATCCAGCACTAAGCACATGTACAAGAATATGAAGTCTGGTTTCTGTGGAAATTTAGGGAACTCACAAGCATTATGCGTTAAAATCCAAGCAGCTAAACCATATATGTAAGGCCTCCTAAAAGCCGCAGTTCTTCGTTTTACCTGGCTCCATAAGTATGTGTTGTAGAGTGCTCTCAGCATATCTGGCCTCAGAATTTCATTACATCCTTGTTTCAGCAACATCTTGGCAAAGGACTTATATTTTTTCTGTGCGTGCAAATGGCAACGAAGCACAAAAGAGACTTGTGAAGACCATAAACAACAGCACAGCTCTAGATCCCAGTCACTTTTGGAGTGGAGAGATTTAGGCAAGATACTGTATGTATTCGTTCATACGTGCATACAACTTACATCTGTATAACTAAGAACAGTAAGTTCTTAAAAGTCCCATTAAGGAAAGAGTGGAAATATTTTGGGGGATATTGAAGTAAACTATAGATTAAGGTAAGGGCATTCAAATCAATATATGCCACTGTTGCCTAAAAATGAGTAATAAAATAATCTTAGTAAAAGTTACTAAAAGAGAGGCAATAAAAAAAATGCATGATACAACATCCATTTTTTAAAACCTCCCCATTGATTTCAAACTGGCATTAGATAAGGACCTACTTGAAAATTATGTCAGCTGATGCACGATATATGAAAGTACATACGGTATCCATTAGCTCACTCAAAAAGTAGTAATGCTTTTTGGGTGGCAAAACAGAGACTATCTGATCAACTGAACTAAAATATCACAATATCACAGGTGAGACCTATGATACTGCCAATATAGACATTTTAGGCAGGCAAAGAGAGTAGCTGTGAGTGAACCAGGCACTTTCTGGCAGAACTGGCCAGCGTTCCCACAGTACCTGACTGCTCAGTGTGGTCCCCCACTTGGCCAGGAGGTTCCTAGGATCATCCACAATAACGCTGTACCTATCTTTGAGCTTCTCATAGGCAGCTTTATATAATTTCTGCTCAGAATAGCATAATATATTGTAACAATGTAAAAGAAAAAAGTGAAGACACAAAGAGATCCCAAGATCATAGTTCTACCCCCTGAAATCTCATTAAATGCAATACTTAAATGCTGGTGTTAAAGTCCACATTCAAAAAGAGAGAAACATACGGGAAAAAAAAAAAAAACAGGAAAAAAAGGGAGAGAAAACATGTCAGATCAATATATACATTTGTAAGTCACTCCTGAAAGGCCTCATCTACAATTTATTCTATTCCTGCTGCTCTTCATTAAGCCAAATGTTTTCAAAAGGCTCTGTTCTGCAAAAGTATAGCATTACATCTAGAAATTCCTTAGTGATTTATACCCAGAGGCATTTGTTATCCTTTTGCTAATACATTGTCCTTATTTTTTCTTTAATCTATAGGAGAGAGCAAGTAAATTTAGACTGAGAGAATTCAAGGCGGAACATACATAATGGAACAAAGTTATGATAATTTGGAGAAAATACTGTCCTTCTAACACTGATGAAATTTTGTTTGGCATTTCAAGAAAGGAACTGTGACTCTCTATATACCTTTGCAATCAGTCAGTTTCTTTGTTAACAGTTTCACTAAGCAAGCAGTATCTTTTCAATTACATTTGTTAACTGGTCAGCAAATAAATTTATTTGCAATTTCACATTTTAATTACTGTAAATCTGTTCTGAGCAACTACTCAAGTAGAAATCTTGTCTTTCCTCATTTTAGTCTGCCCTTAAGACGTTCTTCCTTTAACTCTCCTTGAGTCAAATAAAAACCCTTTAACTCAATGGGAACGGATATAAAACTATTACTTCAATATGAGACACTAATGAAATCTTCTAACACTTACCTCATCCATTAACTTAGTGGCATATTTAAAATGCTGGTTAATTGGAGAGTCAGCTACATACTTAAAATGAGACTTAGTCTTCTCAAACATCTCCTTGTACTTCCACTGGAAGAAAAAAAAAAGGAAGGAAAGGACAAAGAAAAGATAGAAGGAAAGAGAGAAAGAAAAACAGAAATGTTACCAAATATAAGGCAATGGATATAGAGAACTTGTAAAAAATGTGTGAAGCAAAACTATGGTGGAATTAGCGCACATGTGTGTTTTTAACGTATTTACAAACAAAAAATACTTTAGGTCAAAACAGCTGCAGATGTAGCAGTTTGTGAGATAAAACTATCATAGTAAAGAAGTAATGGAAGCTTCAAAGCTTCTTAATTACAGAAGTGGACTACAGAAAGATTACCACAAAACATATCTTAATTACGAACAGAGAGATAAGCAGATGATCATTTTGTCTCACATTTCATTCATAGCAAGCTACCTATTTTCAGATGTTATGTTCTATGTACCACCATTAGATACTCATATTCACTTCTTGACCAAAATTTGACTTTCTTTAAAGATGTAGCTATAACATAAGCAAAATTGAAGAACTATTAGCAAGAATGCACACTGTTTTACTTACCCCACTGTAGAGCACCTTATTCTTCTCTGCCAGAGCAAAATCTGGAGTATCCCATGCATAACAGCCAATGCCTCTGAGCCATGACAAGTCTTCCTTGTATTTAAACTTTAGAAAAGAAGATTTCAGTCTTAAATGGCACTGAATGGTATCTGATCAGTACTAAAAAAATATTTCAACATAATTTGCAGCAAACCAGAGCTGCAAAGTTGTTATTATTGTATTATAAAATAAATCGTGAACACTCAATTTTTCTGATAGACTGGCACATATCTGATCCAGCATTAGCTATTTGAGCTCCTGCCTGAATTAAAAAACATCCATTTCTATACAATTAATGGGTCACTTTATATCTCTCAACGGGATTACACTAGCTTAAATACAATTGTGCAGCGTCATCCAGAGTAAAATTCTTAATCTATGGCAATCAACACTCCCATGATTTTACATGCCTACCAGAAATCTCAGGGAGAAAGCTTTTTTTTTCCCTCCCCTCAACGCTGCTAAGAATTTTACATATAACCAAAGCTTTTATTACAGCAAATACCACTATTGAAACTAATGGAGCAGTCTTAACTGGACTGCAATTTTAACCATTTGATTTGCTTTGTCATTTCACAGATCTGCCAGACAGAAGTATACATCGCTTTTTCATATCCATTGATAACTCCTTCATTTTCTTAAAACATATGGTCTTTTTTTTTTTTAATTTCAGAAAACACCACTTGGGTTTCCGCATCTCAGATTCAGGAACTATTTGAACTCACATCACTAATAGCATCTGTGACAGCACGATGATGGAAATGATCTGGTCGGTCTGGAATAGATCTCCAGATTCCCAATTGACTCATGTAGTTTTCTTTATATTTCACCTACAAATAAAAGAGATTTAAAAAAATGAAATTAAACAATTTGAGAACAGAACACATCAGCCATACAATTTTAAGACATCTCTTTTTCGGAAATATCTTAACTAAAAGCATGATACTGTGAATTGCCTGCATTGTATCTTTCAAAGGACAAAATATAATACTAATAGTACTAATTATGTATTTCTGATTGCTTGAAATAATCAAATAGAAAAACAGTATAAATGGCATATTCTAGAGTATTAATTGACAAACAGAAACCAGGAAAATAAATGTTGTATACATACACTGCTAATATCATCAGTGACCTTTCGGTGATAGACAATGTCCAAAGCATCTTTCACAGTGTGGTATTTCCCCTTTGTGTTCTCAAAGGTTTCTTTGTAGCGCAACTGGTAAGAAACGTAATATATGAAAAAAAGATATTATATTTACACGTCAAGAACTGCTCAATTAAATATCCTATCTCTTAAGAATGATATCAAGGTATATATTGCTTTTCAACATCTTCAGGTAGATCCTATAGAATTTCAAAAGGATTCAGTTGTCTAAAATCAATTACAATTTGACAGAGACTCACAGTGAAAATTGCTCATCAAAAGCAAAACTTTGCCCTATTTACTTTCAGACTGAAGAAGAAACATCCATGCTACTTTCCAAAAGAACAGAAGTGCTTCATTACACATTAAAAAAAAAATTGTCCTTTCTTCCATATCCCAGTCTAGAGGAAAACAGGAGGATCACAGGCTTGGGCAAAAGCTCTGAGGCAAAATTCAAATGTGCAAAAAAAAGGGGACATTCATTTACAGAAATTAAAATCATTCAAGATAGCAATTGGACAAATCTACAGGCCAAGACCAGTAGCCTGGGACATGCCCACTGAGGCTTTTCTGGGGCTCCTGAGTAATGAGCTATTTGAAATATATAGCAGAAGTCTCACTAACGAGTAACCTACTCTTAACCACTGCCTCAAAGCATAAATCACTATTCCACGCTCAAAAGAGAAACTAATTTCATCCTCAAATCCTTACCTGCAGCAAGTCAGATGCACTTTTTTTCTCTAAACTACTTTTAGGTAAAAATGATTGAGTTCCCACTCAGATACAAGTTTATTTCTCACACTTAACTGAGATAAAGACATATGAAATATTCTGATATATTCTGACTCCTGTATCAATCATTTCACTCTAATCTGCTTTACTTGAGGATTTCATTTGTAAACAATTTGTTCTGAACCTACTTTTCCTTTGTCCTAAGTCCACACTTCCTTGAAAAAGAAAATTAAAATAAATTATAAAGAAATAAAGCATTACCGTGCCATCAGTCTAAAATTTACTAATATCAGTAATATCTGATTGAAATACACCCATAAATGTGGTGATCCGAGTGCAGGATCCACTTGGACCAATATATTCTGCTATTTGCATGAATTCTACCTAAAAAAAGGCAAGCCAAAGTGTTAATGGGCTACATACATCACTAGCATTCAGGTATGCCCTCTTGGCTCTGATCAAGACTGGAGTGTCAAGGACAGGTGTGTATTTGTCCTTCATCTTCTCATACTGGATTTTATATTTTTTCTAAGGAGAGACAAGAAGACAGAAAAAAAAAGAAGTTAAGAAGTTATACTTTTTAGCCTCAAAAGCATTTGTTAAACTGTAATTATGTAGTATGTGTAAGGTGCTACACTGAATACACAAAAATGTCACTCCCACAAAATGCTTTGATCAAAACACGGGGAAACAAGATCATCTTTTCAGCTAATTCTGAGTCACACTGCCCATATACCTTAGATTCTGTAACAAGCTCTTAAAAAAAAAAAAAAATTGGTTTACCAAGTTAACATAGGAAATGTGGAATTTAAACATAAGAGGCACAAAAACAAAGAGTAAACAGATTGGAGTCTTGATTCTATTACTAAAAAGAGAAATCAAATTTCTAAACAGCTTAGCATAGTGGTATCCAACAAAAAAAAAAAAAAAAAAAAAAAATCTTACCTCACTAATCATATCCTTTACATGCTTAGCATGGGTAAAAGCTGGAGTCTGACCACCAGCATGATGATGGGGTCTCTCTTTTGTGGCAAGCTCCACATACAAATACTGCAGTAAGAAGAGAAGAACGCATAAATATACATTTCAATTAAGTTTTACTTTATCCATTGAAAAATGATTTTAAGTTGACAATGCATATATGACCACACAATATACCCCAGCAGAAAGTATTGTGCCCTTTCTCCTTCTACGTTCTCTTAGTTTACCTTTATCTACCAGTACTCTTGATATTTTCTAAATGACACACTCACAAATCAAAATGTTATATGCATGTGGCATTAGTGACCTCTGCTCTGCACCCAGACCCAACTTTAGATAAAACTGTGCAAGGTACCTGTTTCTCTCTGGTAGGTAACATAACAAAATTTGTAGAAAATGAATCAATTAAAAAGTCTTACACAGACAAAGTGATGACGAATAGACAAAAAAAGACAAATAAAACTGTTTATTTCCCTGAGCAAGTCAACATTTCAGAGAATTTGAACAAAACTGTGCCAGGGCCCAGTGTTCTATTTCAAATCGATAAAGCTGGACATGTCCATTAGAGAAACATGGCCATTTGAAACTAAAAAACAGCTATTTTTAGAAGTACTTTTTAGGAATTGAAAATTGTTTTGAAATAACCTGAAAAATTTTTGCTCTACTTCAATACTATGTTAACAGGGAGTTCCCCCCAGATGTTTTCTCTCAGTAAAAATTTGTCACCTGGCTCTGTATTTTTTGTCCTTGCTTGGCTCTTAAGTTATCGGGTGTATCAAGGATAGAAGTATATTTTGTCTTCAGCTCCTTGCCTGCAGCTCTGTAAACCAGCTGGAAAAAGACAAGTCCATTAGTTATTTCTGTTACATATGTTAATTCAGCAGCTAAACAAACACACCTCATACTTTTGCATCTCATACTTTTGAAGAAAACAAGTGAAGTATCTGAGCTTTTTTTTTAATTATAACTTACAAAGATGGACAAAAATAATACAGAACTTACATCACTCAAATGTGATTTTAATTCTTGAACTGTCCTGTATTGAGGAGTATCCAGTACCACACTGTATTTATCCCGCATCTTCTTTGCATTATCAGTGTATATATAATTAGACTGAAAAATAAAAGCAGTATCATTTAGGAATCTGTCATCTCTCTTGGTAGTAAACATTTTTACAGTGGAACCTAATAGAAAAAGAATCATATTCTTCTTCTAGTACTTCGAAGCAAGTACCCAGTTGCATGGCAAGAAATATTGTTAGAGTTCTTTACTCATTTTTATGGATTTCATTTATTGTAGGTATGTATCATGCACTTCCGTAAATCAGTAATTGTTATATATGTTGTTGAGAAGAAAAATCTCACCCAAAGTTTGCGCAGATGGCGAGAACGGACCATATCAGGAGTATCATACAGGAAGCAACCTAAGCCCTTCAACCACATCAGATCCTCTTTGTATTTATTCTATATGGAAGGTAAAAGAAGAGAAATTAGAAGTTAACTGTTGGGATCACTAATCTCCCATTTGTTGAGAATGATCAAATATCAGTCCCTAAACACAGTTACAAAGTCTCTATTAAAGAACAGAATGCAAATAGAGAGTCAAATTCAACTCCCTCTGGCATGTGAACATGAATCAGTGGAAAAGAATTAGATCTTTTAACAATCATGTACCAGTATCTTAACAGAAGCTGCTTACATCACTTGTGATGTCCCCAACATAGCGGCAGTGTAATAGTTGAGGTGTGTACGGCAGGGAAATCAAGTGTCCCTGCATCCTAAAGAAATCTGCTTTGTAGATTTGCTGAAAGAGAAAGAAAAAAAATAACATTTCACATGTTTGATCATGCTGAATATTCTAAATCTCTTCAATTTTTAAATGTTTTAATGACATACATCACTGACGGCTTCCTGCGTAGCTTTGACTTGACGGATTTCAGGTGTGTCAGGAGTGGTATGAATCTTGTCCTTGTACTTGTGGTATGTTGCCCGATACAATCTCTGTACCAGAGGAGATAGTATTATGTTAGAACATAAAAACTTAAAACAGTAGGCTGGTCAGTGAAGTGTGAGTACTTTTTTCTCTGTAGTACATATCTCTTAGTTCTGCAGGGTATTTTTTACAGCAATATATCAAATACATATGAAATCTGAAATTCTCTTCCTACATATCATTAAATGTACACGTATAACCTCCACCATGCTGAAGTCAATGACCAAGTAAATGAGTACATATCTACAGTCTGTAGACTTAAAAGTATACAGATCCACTGTCATAAAGATACAATAATTTCTATGTAACTTTGATCAAACAGCAGCAGAATGGTTAGTTATGTTACTATTAACTTTATATTACAGTAACAGTTTTGGAGGAATATAGAAAGTTGAGGCTTTTAAGAAACTCAAAAAGCCAGGCAGATCAACTCCAAGTTTGGATCAGTGATCCTTTGCCATTCTTTACATATATATTTACTGTACCTCATTAACAACTTGATTCACTTTCTTTACATTTTCAAATCCAACATCTTTAGGTCCCAGAGTATAGCCTTTGGCTTTCATGTGTTCATAGGCTTCTTTATATTTCAGCTACAAAGTGGAAAAAGGAATTTTTAGATAGAAGAAAATCATACAGAAGTTAAATTTGCTTGTGGTTTTACTTACACTGTAGTTCTGGAAGTAATTTATGCAGTATAAAGAACAAATTTTTAGAGGCACTCAAGTGACAGGTGTATCAGAGTCTTTAAAGCACATGGGCATCACCATTATTTTTACCTTTATAATGTGGCCCAAAGTTAACATTTTTTCCTGTATCTAACAAAATATTAGCAGCTAAGGAAAATTATATATTGAAATTAATTTATTCAGATAACTGTGGAGTAACATTTAAATTCTGTTAAGACAAACATAATCAAAAGCAAGGCCTGGAGTGCACTAGCACGCCTTAATTGCTTTGCCCAGTCTAACCTGGGACCTCAGTCTTTACCTAAGTTTTAACTGTATCTATATGCAGCCCTATCTCTGGCCTCATTTCCTGGATTGGACGTTGGACCAACATTTTACTTAGCTTGCTTCTAAGCATGGTTCTAACCCTGTCTTTTGGATATACCTGGGACCTTCCATCCTTATTTCCCATTTTATCTCTGGCCCTGATTCTTGCAGTTCCTGACTAGATCCCCCTGGATGGTTCTTGAACCTGGTTCCTCACCTATGTTCTCTAGATCTGTTGATGCAACTTGTTATCAGCACCCTGCTCTTCCCAGTATCTGCTACACAGTGCAGGACTGCACCTGGCTTGGTGAGGATACTGCCTGTGCCATGGGCACCCTCAGTTCATCTACCAATGTGGAACCATTTTATTTGTATTTCTCTCTGACATTCAGTCTCTTATCTGAGAAATAACCACCTCAAACAATTCTACTCAATACAAAGTTTCCCTTGCAAATATTCCTTGCAATATTCTCTTTCAAATCATGTAGTAGAAGGACATTACTTACATCACTGCCAATGTACTGGACATGTTTAGCATGCTGAAAGCTTGGGGTATCTGTAGGAAGACTGTAT
Source organism: Eudromia elegans (assembly GCA_003342815.1). Lineage (NCBI taxonomy): Eukaryota > Metazoa > Chordata > Aves > Tinamiformes > Tinamidae > Eudromia > Eudromia elegans. The sequence goes on along the minus strand of PTEX01000146.1, from coordinate 14,116 downwards.
CCAGTAGGTAGAGCTTTCAAACCAGCCCAGCGATACAAATTCTGCAAGGAGAGAGGGTTTATGACAATCATGGGAAATATTTGAGACTACTCAACAGCTGTATAGGAACTATTTACAATTGACAAAATATACCCCAAATGTCTAAGCTATTGGATATGCTTATAGATTACATGAGGATATCTTTCCACTTCAACTTTAAAGTTTCTGGCTTCTTTATCTGAAAAGCTACAAGAAGACATTAATTTTTAAATAATTTGCTTCTTGAATACAAGTGTAGGAACTTGCAGAAGAAATAGGAAATTGCATCAATCACACAGGAGAAAAATGTGCCTATTCCTTTTGGTGTCTGCTAGAAATAGAATTTTTATACTTACTTCACTTTGTATTTTGTGTGCATGCTTTGCCCGATCCAAATCTACTGTTTTATTGGTAGGAGTCATTTTGCCTTTAATATTTTGCAAATATTCACCACGATAGATAGTCTGAAAAAGATAAAAAAATAGAAGAGAGACATAATAGCCATTGTTTCTCATAGCATATATTATTTGCACATCTATAGGAATCTCTTCCAAAAAAAAAATTTAAAAGCCCAAAATGACAGTTTTTCTTATTTAGGCAATTTACTGATTGTTTTAATTGTGTTCTATATCTTAAAAATGGCACAAGCAATGAGTTGTAGGTTTTGGCAAGAAATAATTAAAAATACTGAATGTTACTTTTCTGGAACTTCTAAGGTAATGGCATATCTAATATTGTAGATGAGATGTGATACAAACACTTACTTCACTCAAATTCATGCCGCTGAGGACATTCTGGACATAGACAGGAGTGTCCATGACCACAGTGTATCTATTCTTCATTTTCTCTGCATTAGATTTGTACTTAATCTGCAGAAAGAAAATCAAGAACTCCTATTAGTAGGACTAAACATTGTTGAGGAGAGAAAGACATATAACATTTTTGCAAACTATATTTAGAGTAGATAAAATATTCACTACTTTCACATTATTCATCATTTTAATATAACAGATATAAAAAAAAATAAAAAAAACATAAGAAGCAGAACTACTGGAATCAGTTGTGACTTACATCACTGCGAAGGTCATATGCATGCTTGGCATGGAGAATTTCAGGAGTGTCCCAGACAAAGCAGCCAATGCCTTTCAGCCAGTTGAGATCATCCTTATACACTACCTATGGTATAAGAACACAGCACCAATCTGCAGAGAGCCTTCCATTATTGATCTACTCCCTTATAGCTAAGGCGATTCTAAAACACAACCATGGACAGCAAGCAAGATTTCTTTTGCTTACATTTGATTTGAGAATATCAAAGCAATTACTTTGAAGTGATTTACCTTATTTTTCTTCAATGTTTCAGCAGTTTGACTAACAAATAAATATACCTCAACGATTTTTTTTCAATTTATTTACATATCCTACAGGCAGTTCTTTATTAATAAATCAACAAACTACTCTTGGGTCAACTTATGCTGGGGTGAGCATGTGGAAGCTTTGCATCGGCAGGATTTTTTCTTTATTTTTCATATTGTCCCTGCTTGAGCAGGGGGATTGGGCTAGATCATCTCCAGGAGTCCCTCCCAACCTCAACCATTCTGTGATTCTGTGAGTTTCAACATCTTATGAAATCAAATGATAAAGGACAACGTACACACAGAGATGGCTGAACTGGTAGAACTGTGATGTTACACACCACTGCCTATACAGATAACTTTGAAATCATTCAGGTTTAGCCACATCTCAGCTGATTATTCATTGCCAAGTATTACAACTTATGCTAAAGATGTGGGTTTGTGGTAGTGTTTTAGCATAATCTAATACCTACATGTGCCAACCCCAAAACACACTGAGTTTTTTCAAATTCATTTCCTCTAACAGGACATAAATAAAAACATTCTTTTAAAAAGTGAGCCATGAATATACTATTTGCGTACTTACATCACTAAGTTGATCAGTGACTTTTCGAACATGGGCATTGATTTGAAGATCTGGTAGACAAATCCACTCATGAAGATGTGTGCGGTAATCAACTTCACTGATTTTCTTCTGTGCATCTTTGGCAGCAATTATGTCTACCATGTCTGGAATAATGTGGATTTTGGTTTTATTCTTCTCATAGACTTCCTTGTACAGGCGCTGCAGAGTATAAACAATGTGTTAATGACACTGGAAAAATATTCAAAGCATTCACTACTTACAAATACATGCAGACAAATTTAGCTAAAGTAAAAAATTCTCTGTTCATGGAATAGCTGTGAAAAAGCAATCAGTATGGCTATGACGTAAATTCAGAATTTGCTTGATACAAAAAATCTAAAAATAATCTGCAGATAGGGAATCTCACAGCCTATCATACTATCTAATGATTGTTAAAATAATATTTGTCAAATTTTCATAGGATTCATATAAACTAAACACTGTCCTGTTTTACACATGCTCATTTTATATTAAAGGCTTAGCGTGCAGATGATTTAACAGTTGAGTCAGAAACTTGAAAAAAATACATTCATAAGTGTAATGCAGAATTTAACAAATACAGAACACTGCCAAATGCATATTGAAATATGCCCTCTGGGAGAATAAATGTGTTTTTTTGAATATCCTCTTCTAAGGTAAGTACGACTTTCTGAGGAAAACATACATTAGAAAATACTTACATCAATGTTAAGCTTTCCAACTCTCAGGCACCTTGCTGTGTTGGGATCATCTTCAACACTTTTGGGTAGTGTGTACAGTGCTTTAAATTTGTCATATTCTTCACGGTATTTTACCTAAGAATGTGCAAAGAAAACAAAATAACTTACTCCAAATGAAATAAATACATTTTCGGGACCAAATGCATCCATGAGGAAAAAATGCAGTTAAGCTCAAATTATCTGAGAAATGCAGAGAAAGCTCTTCAGAACATGATTTTAGCTCGCTATTTTACTTTAAACAGCGAAGAAAACATGCCATAACTATAATGTCAGGAAATTTTTAAATAGAAAAGCTGAAGTAAACTCTTTATTTATTTACTGTTCCTGCACCTTCATTTAAAGATACCCATGAAGACAGTGATCTCTTACAAGCCTCTGTTCATTAAACCACATGTTTCATTAATCTGTACTTAGAAAAGCATCACTTAAGGAAATATATAAAATTTGGTGCTTTCTGTGACCTGGACATTTGTGAAACTTAGACCCTAAGAAATATAAGCAGTATTTTCAAGAAATTATTTCTGTTACTATAAAATGTGGATTTTTCTACCATATAAAGAAGCAGCAAAGGACTACTAACTGTTATCCAAACCATTATCACAGAAAATTCTCAATCCACAGATATATATGCTGTTTAAAATTAAATATAGAAGATAGCTTTAAGAATCTTTTTGTTTCCCATGGCATATGCAAGGCATGAAGGATTTCATTGCCACAAATGATGATCTGATTAAGAAAACAAAGTATTCTATTCACTTACTATACTAGCATTATGCTTCAGTTCTTTTGCACGTGCTAAGGAGACTGCATCAGAGGGTAAAATATAGCCAGTAGCTTTCACTTTATCCCAGGCTTCCTTGTAGAGATTCTATGGAGAAATAAAGTCTCTGTGAGTTTGAAAAAATCTTCTCAATATGATAGAAATAAAAAGCCCTCCTATTTTTATTTAGGCACCTTAACTATTACCTGACATCACGAGATTGATTTACTTGTTTAGGATAATCTCCTACAGTCTTAAAAGTATACATGAAAGGGGACAAAAGATCATTTATGTATTTTTGTTCCATCTCATATAAGAGAAGATATAAGAARTGACCTTGTTTCTATTACAATTTTCATGCATTTTGACAAGACTTGAACTATAAATGGGAAATAGGTCCTTCCTATGAAATGCAGCACCAGCACCTTCACCACGCTGAAGCAATGCAAAAGGCTATCTCATCAAGCTTTAATAAGTTCTGTGGCTGGGAGTTTATCTTGAAACAGGATGAACAAATAAAATGAACGTCCCACATGCTCAGAAGAGAAACAAAACAAAAAAAAAAAGGCAAAACACTTACATTGCTAAAAAGATGTTTCAAATTTTGAACTCTTTCAGAATCCACTGTTTCAGTCACTGTTGTATACTTGTCCTTAGTTTTGTGGTAATCTGCTTTGTATACCACCTGGAGGGGGAAAGATAGATTTAGTGAACTTGCTTTTCCCCTTGCTCATCCTAAGAATTGAAACGAGGAGAATAATGAGGAGAGACTCACATCACTAGCATTTAAACCACTCTGCACCGCAGTCACATAAAGAGGCGTATCAGTAACAACACCAAAATTCTGAAAATTTTCTTTTCCTGCAGCTGTGTATTTTATCTAGGGAAACAAACAAACAAACAAAATATTACTGATAAAAAAAAGACCAAGACATTATCTGTCAGCTTCCTTGAAAACCAGTTCTGAACAACTGAAGCACCAGGATTACAATCCAGTCAAGACCATTCTTAAAGGTGATAGGCAATGTAGAAATATTGAATATATAATAAGTACGGATTGAAGCATCCTGAAAATTCCATCGTATCACTGTACAGCATGTAGTAGGCTGGAAGTACTCCCAGTATATCAAGTGATACTATTATCTYTACATGTATAGCTCACTGAGCTTTACTCTGCACAGATCTTTTCACTGTTAAAAATCAAAACTGTGATGTCTTTTTCTCTAGTTTTTCTACTTCCTCCGTAACAAAAGTGATGAAGTCTCTCGACTTTGAGGAAAATATGCTTACTTGGCTCTGGAGGTCATATGATTTTTTAGCATGCAGGATTTGCGGAGTATCCCAGACATAGCATCCAATTCCCTTCAGCCAATTCAAGTCATCTTTATATATCACCTGCATGAGCAAAACAGACTAATCAGTTCAGAAGATAATTGCTCTGTTTGAAGAAAGTAGAATATGTTTCTTCTGTCCTTGCAGTATTCTCTGGTGCAAAGGCAAAGCAGAAGATGACTGCTGAATCTGATGCAAGCTCATGCATGAACTACAAACCATTTGGACATTTATATGAAAGCACAAGAACATTGGTCTATCTCACAGTTAACCTGAATTATTGTTTTTCCTACAGAATTTACAAGTAAAATTAAACCAAACAACCAGAGCATTAAAATGCGCCAAAGAAAACTGTAAAAATGTAATTTTGGTACCGTGTCTACTGTATTCTAGGAACATGGTTAATAACTCCAAATATTTTGAAAACATTTGAAAGTATTTAATATTTAAATACCTTTGGAAAAAAACATAAAATGGTAGTAAAATGTTAAATAAATGAAATTTCATACATACATCACTCAGAATCTCCTGGGCCTTTCTGGCCTGAACAACATCGTGTTCTTCAGGTGAACAATTCCAATGGTGAAAGTAAGTTCGGTACTCTAGATCACTAAGAATATATTGGCATTTTTTAGCTAGCACATGATTCATCATGTCACTTGGAATATGGATATTTGTTTTGGTATCTTCGTAATTCTTTCTGTATGCCAACTAAAAAAGAAAAGATAGGGGAGAAAGTAAGAACAACATATAATGTTTTTCTCTCACAGGAATGTTTTTCTCTAACAGTATACAGGTTAGTAATCTGAGGCATACTTTGAGGAATGGACTCTCACAGGCTTCAGTAAAAGGAAATGTTAACTCAGGACTTAGTAATTAACCAACACAAGAAGGATCTTCTTCAATTGCAGACTAGATAGTTGGTGTGAAAACTTCTAAGACTCCAAGATAAAAGAAGTCAAAATATAGTTTTAGTTTAGAGAAATCTGTGCAAATGAAGATATTTTCTGGAATCAGAATTTTATGCTCAGTACGACATGTTAAATTGGCAGTGCTGCAGAAATGATAACAGAAGTGTAAATGCACATTGGATGTTCTAGTTCTTTCAATTCTATTTAAACACAAAGCTGAAACAAAGCTGACTTTTTTTTATTATTTTTATAAAGCAAAAGTATCCCAAGGCATATGGCACTTCCTACTGCTCAGATTTTTACAATCAAATTGATGAAAGTAGTTTTTTCCAATTCTGTCTAATCCCTGAATAATTTCCTTCACCATGTCCTAAAGCATTTCAAGTTCCATTATGCAATCTAGGTACAAAATAAGCATTCAGGAAACATAAGTGTACTGAACATAGTACAACTACTACCACTACTATAATTTTTATTCTCAAGTATGACATTATTTATGTTAAATAGGAATAACAATAAAATACTGAAAAGGGAAAATACTAGAGTAAGAATAATTCTCTCCTTACCGCACTCCTCATCTTCTGGAATGCTAGCGAGTGAATGACACTGGGGAAGTCACCTATATCCTTCCCAGCCAGGTAATGGCCTTTTAGCTTCTCATATATTTCCTTGTATTTAAGCTGCAAAATATTTATGTGGCAATGATTAAGTTTAAGTTCTTTCTGACAACGCATAGCAAACGAGAGAAGGAATTGAAAATTCATACTAACCTCACTATTAATGTAATTTGCATGTTTAGCTCCAACAAGAGGAATATATTTCGCATCCAAAGTATACCCAATGGGTTTACTGATTTCCCAAGCATTTTTATAAAGTTTCTAAGTGAGCAAAACACAGATAGTTTTTGAGAAAAAAATTCATTACAGTTTCCAACAAATATACTAGTATTACAATCTTAATACTGTAAATAATCTACAATTTTCTCTTACTCAAAATAAATGGAAATTTCACCAGTAGTATAGGAAGACATTATTAAATAGAATTATATAGCATTTTTGTCACACAAATACTACTATTGCTAAAACTTCACAACACCACAGAGTACTGCTATAAGATCAGGTCAGAGAGGAAAGAAACTATCATTATCCCCATCATTCAAATTGGTAAAACTTGGAGAACAAAATCATTAAAAGACTTTCCCACTCTCACCCAGGAGATCAGTGACAGAACCAGAATACGGCTTTCTGCAGTCCAGCCCTGTATTCCTTTGTTTTCAAAAAACAAACAAGCAAACATAAAACTTAATACAGATATTTAACAAATCTTACATCACTGTACAGTAAGGACATGTCTCTGGCATGGTTCAGTTCAGGAGTATCATCAGATCCAATGTACTGGCCTTTCTCCAGATTAAATGTTTCTTTGTACTTTAGCTATAAATAAATAAATAAATAAATACATACATACATAAATAAACAAAAAAATAAAGATAGATACTGTGTTAATTCCATAAAGAAGAGAAATAAAGTAGCATCACCAGTCTATCAGAAGCAGACACTTATTTTTAGTTACATTGTCACATCTTCAGTGATGCTGGTTCTATCTTTCAACCCCTACAGTATGTAGGCAAATGCCATGAGCACATTACACCACACGGTATTCTAGCAAAATTAAACATCCTGATCAACAAATATTAGTAGCACTGTCATAAACATAGTTATTGTTATCATTCTATATGAAATATACTGCATTCATTATAAATGAGACTCAAGTTTAAATGACTACAAGCACAATCTATGTAAATTCTAAATAAGGGATATCCTATATTCTTCTACAGAAAAAAAATACAAAGTTTTTTTGCATAGTAGTACAGTGTTATTCACTTTGAGTACTTTTACTGTGAATCTTATTTACCCTAGTAAGTCTATTATTAATGAAGCATGCACATGCAAACATGCATACACAAACACTGCTTAAAATGCAATCTAGCAGAGTTATCAAGTCATTTACTAATTCTACTAATATAACAGTTTTCTGTTAAAAAAATTAAAAGTACATACATCACTCTGATTGACCGAGTTAATCTTTGCCAAAACAATGTCTGGGGTGTCAACCACGCTTGTATATTTGGAGAAGTTGTCAATGGCTTCTTTTGTATATGCTCTCTGCAAAGAGGTGAAATATTTTCTTAAATATTTTGCCTGTGAAATAAGAGCCAATCACCAACTGCTATAATATTTTTTTCTCACCTTATTTATCAATTTTTGTGCATGCTTAACTTTCTTGTGTTCCACTGAACCCAGGGGAATCCAACCACAGCCTCGGAGCCATTCCAAATCAGATTTGTAAATATTCTGAATAGTGAAAAGAAATTGAAAGAAATTACTTAACCTTGGGGACACTTTCCAGTCTTATGTATGACAGAAAATATGCTTAGTCTAAACAAGGTGTGTATTACGTAGCATACATATAAAATCACTTACATCACTTTGCAGATCATAGGCCTTTCTTGCCTGAATACAGTCATGCTGGTCAGGATGACATGTCCATTGATGCAGGTACTGGCGGTAATCAACTTCACTGACCAAGGTCTGACATTCTTTGGCTGCCATAACTGACATCATATCCACAGGAATGTGAATTTTGGATTTAGTTTTGTGATAATTTGATTTGTACAATCTGTCATTCTGGATCTCGCCTGCGTGCTCAAACCACACCAGTTTGGGATCATCTCTCATAGTGGGAACTCCAACATAGTGACCTCTTTGTTTCACATAGTCAGCTTTGTATTTAAGCTGATGGAAGAGGAGAGAAATATGTAAAAATCAACACATATTATGTCTATTCTTTTTTTTTTTTTTTCTTTTTTTAAACTTGTGAAAAGCTATTTTTGTCAACAGAAAGGGTAGATTGAAATCTTGTTATTGAGATAAGGACCTGCAAATGCCATCTTAAGTTTTCAGTACATGACCAAATAAAAATGTTATGATACAAAGAGTAATGTTAAGTTATAAGCTTCAAAACACATAATTTTCTAGATTAATATGATACCATTTTTAGTAAGCACTATTTTTCAACACAAGAGGGCAGCCTTGATAGAAAAAAAAAACAGATTTAAAACTAACATCTGTAAGAAGTTTTTCTAACAAATTACTTAGATTGTCTAARAGTGGCAGTTTATTGAAAGTATCTGCACCTCAGTTTTGTTAAGATGTATTATCAGTAGATTAGTGCCATGCAATAATTTCAATATCCATTACGCAAAACTTTAGAATACAATATGCACATCATTTATAAGTTTTTCAAGAAGGAAAACACCAGAGTACACCAAAAAGTGTAATCAGAATCTAAGCATATAATTTCAATTATTTAAAATAGATAAAATATGAAAGCCTATAGTTAGTTGATTTCAAAAAGACTATTTCTGGACAAGGTGAAGATGGAAAGGAGAATCTGACCATTAAGCACTGTTACTCACAAACCCCAAAATATCAGATAGAAAAATCTCTTGGAGAGGATTTCATGAGTCACAAAAACTCTCCTGGTGACCTTAACGCTTAATGTTGAATTGGCAAGGCTTTTAACCTTCCAAGGCTTCCAAGCATTCCCTTCCTATTGTGAGGAGAAGAAATTATTACCTCGCTTTGGACATCATTTGAGTGCTTTGCATGACGTATCTGCACAGTGTCAGGAGGTAAGAGGTAACCAGTGGCTTTTTCTTTCTCCCAACTTTCCTTGTATAAACTCTGTGGAAAAGAAAAAAAAAAAAGTGAGAAGGAATACACAACTGCTATAATTGTGGTATTGTGTATAGGTGACCTATATTAAAGAGTAGCGAAAATGAACTCTTCCATTAGGTTCTTCTTAGCAAGGCAAGTTTTGTAGGTAGCCCCATAGAGCAACTAACGTGATGATACATTGTCAGACTATCAAAGAAAGACCACACACCTGATTGAGATTTCTGGCTGCTTYTCGGGCCATATCTAGTTGTGGAGTATCTGTCAGAGTGTAGTTGGACTTGACCTGATTCCATTCTTTGTGGTATTTAATCTAGAACAGAGAAATGAATGATTGCAACATCATCACAATGTTTACAAAACATAGTACCAAGAGCCTATAATGCAAAAAAATGAATTGTCAAAGCAATTAGATATGACACATCCAGTATGCATCCAAATGGATACACTCATAAAAAGAAGTCATGCAAGAAAAGAAATTATCAATTTTGTCAGAGAAATTCTGAAAGCTTGTTCCAGTATGGCTGGATAGTGACAAATGCCCAGAAGTCAAAATTGTGCTGGTGGTTTGGTCTACTAAGCTCTACAGTCAATAGTCCAGGTACAGCAAAAAGTGTTTGAATTGGGACAGATTATTTTGGGCATTGGAAGACAGAATCTCCTGTTTCTCTATTCAGCATGATAGCTAAGTAAACACAGCATTTCAGCACCTCCCAACCACCTGCATGTGCACACACACACACACACTCCGCATCATATTCTGTAACACAGGATATGCCTAAATGTTGGTGTGCGGTTGTACGGCAGCCTATCTGCTGTATCATTGTCTGTGTTATCCTTTTAACAGTGTTTGACTTAATGTAAGCACTCAGCTCACACTGTTCCCCAGTGGGAAGCATACTGAGAATAAGAAGCACAAACTCATAAATTGAGGGCAACTCACGACATTTCACAATCACAGGCCAACTGCACACAGGCTGACGCTCAAAAAGACATTAACAAGGGCAAGATAATTGCACACCAGCTTTTCTCACATTTACATGAGACAACACAATAATAACACAATACAGTAACATAATACTAAGCTAAAAAATGAGCAAATTCATACTGGTGTAAGTGAATGTTGGTTGCCAGAGAAGCAGCAGCTATATACATGCAGTCTTCTCTTGACCATAATATTAAAAGAAATGTTCACTAGCAAAACTTAAAGACMATCATACTGACATCACTAAAATTTATCAGTCTCAATCATCATCCATGATATCAGCCAAGACTGAAAGAAAGGACTGATTGCACAACTAGCAATGGCTTTTCGCATGTCTACAAACAATGTGCAAGATGTTATTCTACTTGAGAAGTTTCTTGCCTAATAAGCCACTGAGCTAATAGTGTCCTGTTTGCCTTAATCCCAGACAGTCACAGAATATCTGGAAACTGCTTTTAAAGTCCTTTGTATTAATCTTTTTTTTTTCCTTCGTAACAATAAAAATCCTACAACGTAAACATGAAGATCAGGTTAACAGTCTGAAAATATGCCAGCAGACTTACATCACTAAGAATTTCACCACTATTTTTTGCCGTGATATAATCAACTCTGTCTGCCACTGGAGTAAATGGAAGAGTTTCAGCTTTTGTACGATACTTTTTCTGTATAAGAGAAAAAAAGACAAAATTACAATCAGATTATAGTAGCTAATAGTTAACAGAGCAATTCTGAATATGGAGAGAAAAACAAACACAAAAAACTACATGGAAAGAAAATCTCTACGCTAGGGCACTGAACAGTAGAATTAATACAGTTGTATTTTTAATAAAAATAAATGAAATACTGAGGTACTTAAGCACTAAAAACACTTAAAATTAAGAATATCCTTGAAAAAATGTTACTACATTTTTACCTCATTCAAGAGGTCTCCAGCATATTTGACATGTTTGAGTCCAACTGAGTCATTTGGCAACCATCCAATCCCACGCAGCCATTCTAAATCAGATTTGTAAATAGCCTGAGAAGACAAAATAGAGTCCATGYTGTCAGCCACATTCCCCTGTATGACCCAGCAATTCTCACAAATAATGACCCTTCCACTGGTCAAAACAAGAGCAAAGCTTCCAATATCAGAGCTTTGTCTAAATTTATCACACTGCAAACTTTCTAATAAAAAACAGTGGTATATACTACATGATCTTAATAAAACGCAAAGCCAGCTCTTACTGAACTCAATGAAAGATTCCCACTGACGTCAGTTAGAACTGACGCAGACCAATAAGAGACAAGGTAGTAGTAAGATAAACTAATAATTTGTGCTTACTTACATCACTCTGAAGATCATAGGCCTTCCTAGCATGCATGACATCATTTTGATCTGGAAGACAGATCCACTGATGCAAGTAATGACGGTAATCGACATCACTGACTAAAGACTGACCATGCTTGGCTGACAGGATGGATAGCATGTCAGGTGGCAGGTGGCACTGTGTCTTCCATTTAGCAAAGTGCTTCTTGTACTCTAGTTCACTCTGAATCTTGCCTATACCAAGGACAAACTGCATTTTCGTATCTGCTTTGGCATTTGGAACTCCAACATAATGTCCTTTCTGTTTCTCGTGATCCAGCTTGTATTTATACTGAGGTAAAGAACAAAAATCACCGTTACTAATACTCATCGTGAAATAGCTCTTGGGAAGCTTGTGAAGAGTTAAATGCCTCTTTTTGCACTTACATCACTAGCGATTTCTCTGGAAGCTTTGGCTGCCTTGATTGGGATTGCATCCGCTCTCAAATCGTAATTCATCTTCAATTCATCCCAAGCTTCTTTGTACAGTTTCTGAAAAGAGAAAAATGCCATGCTTAATAAATGACATTTGTTATAAATAAAATGCTTAACAAAATACAGTTTACTACTGTTTGTTTGATGAATTACACATGATATTGTTTTCCTCTTGCTCCCTGCCAAAAATACTGTAAATCTTGCTCCCTTTCAAAAAGAGGGTGTCTGTATAAGTTTAATAAATATTTATATGCCTTAAGTTCTCCTACAGTTCAACAAAATACTATATTGATGATGCATTATATTAATTGAATGCAAGCATTTGTTTTAAAATGTCTAAATATTGTAAAAAAGCTCAGCACCTGGAGGATAGAAATGCTGCAAGCCCTGTACGAGGATCGACTTCAATGAGATCCATATAACTTTATCCACGAGTTTGTAAATAATTTCTTAGAAATATAAAATTCACAGAATATAATTTCATTAAAATTGAAGAAATCAGAATGATATGCATACCTGGCTATAATGAAGAGCATTAGCCTTGGCTAGGTTGATTGCAGGTGTGTCTGCCATCATATGTATCATAGTCTTGTCCTTGTCCCAGGCTTCTTTATATTTTGACTGTTAAAATAGTTTATTAAATTGTAAATACAGTACTACTTCTATTTGTCAGCAACATAAAAATCCACATATCCAACCTGAATTATCTCTAAAAAAACACAAAAATTGCCTCAAAATACAACTATCTGATTTTGTATTTCAGTAGTGAGATTTCTCCTTAATTCCTTATAGCCCTGAAAAAAATAAAAACAACCACAAAAAAGTTACTACATACAATGCTGAGTTGTTCAGCATTAACTTTAGCTTGAACAACATCTGGAGAATCAACAATACTGGTGAATTTCACGCTTTCTATAGGTGTACGGTACACTTTGTCGCTCAGGAGATCGTGGGCATGCTTCACGCGCTTTAGATCAGGAGAATCAGTTGGCAACCAACCAATCCCACGGAGCCATTCCAGATCTGACTTATAGACAGCCTGTATCAGAGATGGCCAAAAAAAGAAAAAGAAAGATTTTTTTAAAAGCTCTGTATTAATTATTTCAAACTGTATTAAGTAGTATGTGTTCTAGAAAATACCATATGAGCTAGAGCTAGAACACGTTTCATATACAAGGTCAGTTGTCATAAGCAAAATACAACCTGTGAGACTGATTTTAAACACTTAATTTCTTAAACATTTTAAATCTTATGAAATTAAACAGAGAGGGGGAAATGACTACTAAAAATGGTAAAAGGAGTAAAATGTTATGGAGAAAACGGGGACTACAGGTACACAGCATAACTTCCAAACTAATTTTTCACATTATATAGATTTTAACTGAGCAAAACCTTCAACAAGGAACATTCAAACACTGTATAAACCCAAAGCGGAAACAGTGGAAGAAAGAGCTGTTATCACATCCATCCCATTAGGACAAAAAAATCCTTCAATGTCTCCAAGCCACAGCTTCCTAGAGCAGTCAGTAACACTGTAGATACTATTATGAAAGTGTTTCAGAATTCAGAAAAAAAATTCCATAATATCCAAAGGACACAAAAAAAGGAAAAATTGGAGAAAGTCATATTAGGATAAATCCTTTGTGAAGAGAAGAGAATAAAATAAATAAGAATAAAGAGAATAAAATACTTTGAAGAGCAAAAATAGTAGAGTAGTATTTCCCACATCTCGAATTATACATACATCACTCTGCAGGTCATAGGCCTTCCTCGCATGCATCACATCATTCTGGTCAGGCAGACACGTCCACTGGTGGAGGTAATGACGGTAGTCCACATCACTGACTAGCGTCTGGCATTCCTTGGCTGCCTGCAAGGACATCATGTCCAC